>VXBH01000020.1:476545-524640 GCA_013400035.1 Rynchops niger
CGTGGGCAGCCGGCGGGGAGCGGCTGCGCTGCCCCACGGCCCTGCTCCGGCCCGGCCAGGCCTGTTCCCTTTCCTGACGCTCCCCCGGGCTTGCCCAGAGGAGCCGGGGATGTTAATTAAACATCCCCATCGCCGGAGGTGTTCAAGGCCAAGCTGGACGGGGCTTGGATCAACCTGGTCTAGTGGGAAGTGTCCCTGCCCAGGGCAGGGGGGATGGAACTAGATGGCCTTTAANTCAAAACTAACTTTGTCTGTCACTGAATATACAATAATATAGGCATCTCCCATTTTCATACAGTGGTTCTGAAGCCATTGGCTGTCATCCTGAAAAAAGAGACAAGAGATAGATTTATTGCACTGAAAAAAATCTATTCACTGTCTGATTAATGATTCAATTATTGTAAGCACCTTAAAGGTATTTTTTATAGAGCTTTTTATAAAGCTTTTTTATAGAGTAAAAGTAAACCAACTTCACAATTATTTGTTTTATATTTTGTTAATTAAAATAAATTACAAAACAAAATTCTTTTGTTTACAGAAATAATATCACGTCTGCACTGATCAGACTGAATTTTACAGTAGTTCCCTGGGCTGCTCATGGAAGCTGCCGCTTATTCAAAGCATGAAGGGATTCACGCTCCAGCCCTGTTCAGGCTTTTTAGTTGCCTGCCTAGCTACAAGAAATTACTTTTGGGAGACAACAGAAGCAGTATGAATTCTCATTTTTTACTGTTAGCGATGTGATCAAAGGATTAGGCGCACAAAGTTGTTCCCTTTCCACTGTTTTTTGGGCAGCCCCCTCACAAAGCCATAAAAGAAATAGTATCTTAAACGTGTAGGTACCTGCTCCCATATATCGAACACCACCAGAGAGGCTTCTTCTCCGTCAACTACGATTGACCTATCGTACGTATTTCCTGCGGGAAAGCCCAGAAAAGAGCGGTTACTCCTCTCCGTCCCCTGCGAGGTGGCGGCGGCCGGGGGTGCCCGAGACCCCGCCGCCCCCCGCCCCCGCCGGGGCCGCCCCGCATCCTCACCGGCCTCCTCCGCCTCCGCGCTGTCCTCCACCCCGCCGAAGATGCGGGCCAGGCTGGTCTTGCCCACGCCGTGCTCGCCCAGCAGGATCACCTTGTAGAGGTGCCCGTCGGAGTCGCTGCCCGAGGAGATGACCGAGTCCGAGGAGTCGGAGGCCCAGCTCTCCCGGTGCTCCTGGCCGGGGCTGTAGGATGTACAGCGCACCAGGCCGGAGAGCTCGCCCTGCGGCAGGGCGGCCCGCAGGTCCCGCTCGTCCACCGGCATGCTGCGCCGGTGCAGGTGCTGGTGCGCGGAGAAGGGCATGCTGCCGCGCCGCTTGTCCAGGCAACGCAGCTTGTCGCCGCGGTTCAGAGTCATGGGGCTGCGGGCAGAGAGGAGCCTGCAGCGCTTACCTCGGGCGCTCCGCCGAGGGAAGAAAACCGAGAGGGATTCCCTGCCGTGCCGGTAACCGCCGCTGCCGGAGCTCCCCCACCGAGTGCTACCGCTACTCGGCTCCGCGCACCCTTTTATGGCNTAGTGGGAAGTGTCCCTGCCCAGGGCAGGGGGGATGGAACTAGATGGCCTTTAAAGTCCCTTCCAACCCAAACCATTCTATGATTCTCTGACTTGCTGTGTATGTTGCTGGTTTCCACTTGCAGCCCGGCATGTGTTGTACACAGATAAGTTTCCTAGGCTGCATGTCATTGTTCAGGAGTTTAGGCACAGTCCTGGTGTCTACAGCAGCGTTAGGAAACATATTTGCAAATTTGCAATATTTGCATCTCTTCGTGCATGCTTTATTTCATGTTTAGGAGCGGGTTGTTTTCTCATATGTTTTCTGCACCTGTACTAGGTGTTGCACTTACAGAGTAAAATTGCCAATGTGTCCACATGTAGTGTTAATGATTTAAGAGGCCAATATAAAACATAAAGGTCAAATTCTTCTCTTGATTTCACCTGAGCAGCAAAGTGAGAGTGAAAGTCTTATCTCCGAAGTGACACAGTCATTACCGTGTGATCAGGTGAAGAACCGACTAACCAGATAACTATACTTGTATTCTGAATGGCTCACCCAAGCATCGTGTATACAATTTATTGTTTACCTAGCAACCGAAACATGTTAGACAGCCAAAATAACTCTGGCTCCTGCTCCCAAAAGATTACAGCCTGATCAGTACGGGAAAATCCCTGTGACTCTGTGTAGGGATGGTTGCCAGCAAATTTGTGAAAGTTTAAGCGTTTACAAATCAGCTGCAGAAACAAGGCTAAAGAAGGCAAGAGATAGGGAGGTGATGGAAATGATGTTATAGATGTAGGGAATAAAGTAAGGGAAGGAAAAGACTCTGTGGGGTTGGGCTATGGGGCCAAATAGCCAATAAAATATAGCATATTGCCTCAGAACCATTTTTTTTCTTATAACATTAAACTTCTCAGGCTACTTAACTGCGACAAAGATAAACATGAAAAATACTTCAAAAGGACTGACCAGAGGGAATGGATATTTTTTCCTATGAAATTAAGTGAGTGATATTCTGTTATTTTCAGGAGCTAATTATAATTCCCCAGTCCAGGCTCTTGGGGTGGTTTTGGCCACTGCTCCCTGATAACTGCAGTTGGAAGTGTTAATGTGGCAGTTAAAGATCACAAAGTGCTTGCAGCAAGTGTTCTCTCCCTGTTGAGCTAAACAGCAACCAAAATAGCCTTGTCAGTTTAAATAGTCAGAGTTTGGTGGTGAAACGAAGTGAGCGCTTCAGTTAACTGAACTGAACTGCAAACCTCTGGTTAGCATTTTAAATCATATTTAAATAAATCAAGGTTAACATTTGAATTACGCCATGGTTACTTAACTTGGATAAACTGGAATCTGCCAAACCGTCTTGATTAATCTGTATTTACAGTTGATTAGGTAAATACACTTACGGAAATGGTTTCTCCTCTGTTAACTTTTTAAAAATTTGAATGTTTCTGCCTAAAATTTTCACCTAAAAATATTCTGAGTGGGTTTACAAGTCTTTTGAACCAGTCTTTCTTGCATGCCTTTACTGTGTGTCAGGGTCAAGCTTTAGAAGTTGACATATAAAGTGGGGGTATTTTTAATCCTTTTCTATGTGAAAGAAGGGAAATCTGAGAAGCATCAGAATCAAAGATACAGCGCCACTTCTGTGCTGCATATAGTACTGCTGACTGCAACCAAACTAAAAATGGGAGTTCCACTGACAGGACTTAAAGAAGCCATATTTTATTCCAGGCCTTTTGCTGATGAGAATTACGAATATTTTAATGATGTAAATGCAAGATAGATCCCTTGCTAGCCAAAAAATAGCAGGAAAGGCCTATGTAAAAACTAAATAAAAAATTTGAGAGAACAGTATTTCAGCAGGAAAAGTGACTCAAAATAAAATAATACCTAATAGAAATCATACAAAAAATTCAGGACTCTGTAGCAAACTCTTATTTTGTGCCAGCAGCCAGGTACAATTAATGAATTAATGGTTATAGAATACCACCACGGCTACAGGGTACTGCTGGGGTTCTGGCCCTCGGTTCTGTGAGTTGTCCTTTAACATAAAGTGAGATGGCCTTGGATTAGGTCCCCAAGGCTCCGCTTGCTCCTGGGGGACATGGAGCAGTTGCACGGAGCAGCGCGGTGCCAGGGCAGAGAGGTCTGTTCCCTCCACCCCAGGAGTTGTGCCTGGAGCCAGAGAGAGCGGGATCATGTAGCTGGTTTATCTCCTCTGATCTTAATAGGTCCAGCTATTTTGTGAAGGTGGAAGGAATTAACAGATAATTCAGGTTAATCACTTGAGACACATAAATCATGCTTCTTCACATAGCATGTAATTGTATTTGCCGTTAATTATTGCTATATATTCATGTATACATAACCATAGCACCTGCTGATTTCAGTGGGGTATATATGAAATGACAGGATTGGAATGCTGATTTTCTTCTTTCTTTGAAGGACTTTCAGATCGTCCCCTTTCTCACCTACCTTCCATTCCCACTTCTATGTGACTGTGCTTCTAGCAGATATATTAACTGTAATTTATTTCTGTTTGAAAGAGCTCTTCATGTCTTGCTTTTCTACCCTTACTTTCTATTGTACTAACTTCTACTGGTCCAGGTTTTTTTTTAATTAAATGACTGCTTCAGACACATACTACAGGACTTGATATTTTTAGTAAGCCTAACATACCATTCCTTACGTACTGAAATGGAAACTGGAAATTTTATAATTTGGTTGGATTTTACATAGAGCCAGGCCTGGAGTCTGTCAGTGCTGAAGGCAGAAGTCCACCCCAGCCTGCATGGTGGACTGTGAGTGCACTGGGCCAGGGTTATCGGGGTAGCAGTGGTACTGTCTGTGGGTCTCGTGTGGGTCCGGAGTGATGCAGGTGCCTGTCCCCTGCAGTGGCCTTGTCATACACCCAGTGGCAGAGCTGCAGCCCAGGGGCTGCTGTCTAACCCAGGTCCTCCCTGCAGGAGGAGATACGGCTTAACAAAATTAACAAGCAGATTCTGCTGAAGCACTGGGTCATTTTGGGTCTCAGGGACCCTCGTCATCTACACACTAATTATCAGTGTATTCCGGAATCATGCTGGAGCCACTGTAACCTCCCATTTGTGAAGCAATCCTTTTGGCTGCCCAGCATCTGTGGTATGTGCCGTGTGGTTCTCATGCAAGAATTTGATCTGAGACTTAGGAAAGAAACACTGATGTCTTATGTTGTGTGGAACTGAGCACAAAAGTCTCTAAAAAGGGATTACTTTGGGTTTTTTCAGTTTCACTTCATCTTCATATGCTTTTCATTTTCTTTATTTCATATGCTTTTCACTTAAGGTGCCTTTCTTTGTATTTTACTGTTGTAGCATATCTAGTTTCTTTTTGTACTGTTATCTTGTTCCTTTCTTATTCATCTTCTCTTCTTTTTTTCCCTTCCAGTTTTCCTGTAGGTTTTGGGAAGCGTCAGTGTTTACTTCTAGTGCACTCTCTTGGCCTGAGTACTTTTCATCATATGGAAAACATGCAGTCCGATCCTCTTCTTACAGCTATTTATTCCTGGGCTAAAAAGGCTTGTGCCTGGAGTTTCTTTATGCTGTATTATGTGCAGAGTGAATGTCACAGTCTAAATGACAAGCACAGAGTTTGCAGGGGGTGCAGCAATAACTAAGCACATATAACCTAACACCTAACACCTAATGTCCTCCCCTTTCAGTTTTCAGATAAAAAAGCAGAATGTTGGTGGTTGAATTAACTATATGTGATTCTACCTCCTCAGTGCTTGTTCAAGGTCAAATGACATATTATAGATGGCATTTATATTTTTTACATCAAATTAATATTATCTCTGAAATTCCATTTTTGCTTTTGCTCCTGTCTTACCTTGGGATTGTTGCACACTTAATTAGGAATAATAG
The DNA here is from genome assembly GCA_013400035.1 of Rynchops niger. Lineage (NCBI taxonomy): Eukaryota > Metazoa > Chordata > Aves > Charadriiformes > Laridae > Rynchops > Rynchops niger. Next base: position 481,979 of record VXBH01000020.1, read on the forward strand.
AAATATTTTGAACAGCCCAAGGGCTGGATTAGCAACAGTGAGGTTTGGGAGAAAGTATTGTTCTCAGGCTGGCTCTATGCTGGAAGTCGTGGATTTCTCCTCTCCTTACTTTTCAACTCATCTGCACTGCCTCAAGTCTAATTAATCAGCCATTATGTGGGTGAAGATATTTCTATACAAACTGGAGAGAGATCTACAAAGGTCTGTTCTTGCCAAGTTATATGAAGCATTACTCCTGCAGAAGTATTAGTCTGGCTACCTCCCAAATACGTGGACTAAAAAAGAAATAGCAGCATTTATTATTATTTTAATTACAGAACTGACAGTCCCAGGCCAGTGGGAGAAGAGACAGAGGCAGCAGTAGGAAGTGTGTTGGGTTTTTTTAGCCTAAGCAAGAGAGATAGAAGTACAGGGAAATGGAAAAAAAAAACAGCCAAAAGAACAAACAAATCCAGCATTTGTTGGATTTTTTCCTTATCCTACAAAAAGTAGGACATAGTGCAAATGTGGTGTCAAGTTTTCCTCACCATCACCCTTAAAACTACAGATTAGCATGTGCTGAACAGATAATGGGCTGACTGGTTCAGTTGGTGGGTTGTATCCAAATATGTATTAGACCTTTTAATATGTAGCATATGGTATAGTGCATTATCTTACAGTTAATACATAGGGATGTAAAAACAGTCTACAGTTTGAACTGTCAAGTAACTGTAGCGATGGTGGAGATTTCAGAGCACTAACTCCTTTTGGGAAAACCTGATAAATGTCACATCTGCACTGAACCTGCCTTTGGACATTGCCAAGGGACGACAGCACACCCCTTCAGCCAAGGAACCATGCTTTTTCGCATAATTACTCTTGCATTTAAGGACAGCTAATAATTTTGGTTGAGTAGTGGTAGCCATGAATTGGGGCTGCAACAATAACATGTGAGAAATATGACCTTTGGAGTCAATAGAAATCGACAGAGCTTAGAAGGCTCACATAGAGTGCCAAGGGGGAAACGCAAGGAGAAACATAACTAATTCCATTATTATATCTCCAAAATTAATCACAAATTGGTTCCTTTCATGGCTGCTGTGCTTCCTCTCAGCCCCAGACCAGAAATTCTAAAGGTCACTGATAGGCACTGCAAAAGAATGCGGTATTGTTTGTGTTTTTGAGGTAGAAAATTATAAAATAGGTACTTTTAAAGTCCATTGCTTGTGATATAAAGGAAAGGCCTCTGTCTTTCTGAAACTCTTGCAAAAGAGTGCAAAAATAGCTTGGGATAAGAATAATTGGAAATGTGGTTCGTCTTGCTGCTGCTCTGAAGTTCTTGCTGCTTTGAGTAAGCTCAAAAACTTCCAGCACTAGGTAAGCTCGTGACCAACTGAACCAGGTGAATCATTGCTCTGAGAAAAGGAAGTTGCACAAGCAGCATATCTAATTTCATTTTTGCCTGTGCAGTTCCCCCACTTCTTTTTCACAGCGTGCACCACACTGTTAGTAAACTGTCCTGTTAGAAAATACTTGGGAAAAGCATTCTGTCTCAGTCTAACTTCAAATTTGCATCGATTTTTAGGTTTTCAGATTGAAGTTTACTTCTTATCGACATGGTAACTGCTCCTGCTACACCCTGCGACAAGAGTCAGCACTTGGATACCCCCTTAAGTTTCCTCAGTCGCTGCGGAACGGACACATTAGCACGTACCGTAGGTGATCAGCTGTTTGCTCCTATTGCATTTCAAGTTTGGAGTAAAATCAGAAGATGACCTAAGATATTTCCATAATTATTTTCTTTTATCACCCTTGATTCCTCTTTTTCAGTATTAAACCTGTCATGACCAATGTGGGTGACATACATCGTCCGTCCATGAGTGGAATGCTAAATATCCTGTTACAATTCCTGTGGGATGTATACTCCTTAGTGTGGATTTCAGAGGCCATTTACAAGAAATATCTAGAAGTCTGATACCATGAAAAGGTTTCTGAATTTACAGATTGCAACAGACAGCTGGTTTAAGGAGTGAGCAAAGTAAATGTCTGTTTGTCTGAGAAGTACATAGTGGTAAGGAAGCAAATTGCAAATGTAAGATTTATTGTTTACCAGCAGTAGCTCTTGGCAAGAGGAATGCATCTATTTACAATAACAAATTAAAGGATCTGTAGTGGGTCAGACTCAACTTACAGCCAGTTTCCAGCAGCTGTCAGTAGGAGATATCTGAACAAGAATGGACAATAAGAACATGATAAACACAACTAATAAAACCACCAGGCTAAAAGAATTCCTTTTGTTCAGAGGCGCTTGATGTGGGTTTTTTCTGCATATTTTTCTAATTGCTTTTTAACCCATATAGATTTTTTATATCCTGCAATACCCCCATTTACTCTATTGTGAAGCAGAGAATACTGTTTCCCTTGTGTCTTTTTCATACAGGTATTGATTTTATATCTTTCTGCAATAATTGTCTCCCTTGGTTGAGGAACCTAGAGTATTCAGTCACTCCTGGTATAAACATGATCCCTACTTACCCTTCTCTGTATCTTTTCTAACACATCTTTTTAGAAATTAGGGGACGAGAAACACACAGGTGAGAAGCACAGATTATTCAAACCACGCATGCCCGTGGACAGTGATGCTTTCGTCTTTCTTCGTTAACCCTGAGAATTCCCAGCATCTATTGTGCTGTCAAGTGAGGATTGAGTAACATTTTCATGGACCCACTGTAACTCTCTTTTGAGGAACTAAGGATTGAATGGGCAGGAAATTGGGTAGAAAACAGCCTAAAGCTGCCCTTGGTAACCCATAGAGCCCATTCCTTCCATACGCCTGCAGCACGATGTCTTCAGAAGTTGCCTGTTAGCTGGCATCTTCCACATAGTATTGCAGAAAAAAAAGTGCAGAAACTTGCAGAAGGGAAGTATAGTTGTGAAGGAAAACTTCTCTGTAGCGAGAGATTGCAGGGAGGGTGCCGGGACTGCGGCAGATTGTGCCAGTGACAAAGCGTTGCTTACGTTTCAACAAGTTACAGAGGTATCAAAGGAAAGAACATCTGGGGATGTGGGGTCTGAAAATCTGGATAAAGTCATCATATTGTAGATGTTTCCATTAATATGACAGGCGAACAAGGAAAAGTCTCCTTGCAGTGAAACCCCGTAAGTAGGGGCAGACCTGTGGTGCTCTGAGGAAACCACCAATGTGCACAGACGCATCCACCCGTCACTGAGGGAAGGACATAAGACAGAAACACAATTTATAATGTTTGTGGCAATATAAAGTGAAACTTTAACTGTGCTGCCCTCTTCTGTGTACCAGATAAGAAAAAAAGACAAGGATTTTTTAATCTATCTTTTCTTAAACAGAGAACTTCAGATTTTGTCCAAATATGCATTTATTATGCTTAGAATCGCTGCACCTTACATAAGGCTCCTGGTGGGGACTGATGGGGACCAGAGTTAAAACGTAGCTGCCCTTTTGCTTCAGGTGATAAAGTCTGATCTTGTTTCCCTTTTGGGGAAAACTCCATTTCCCTTTCATTTCAACAAATGAAAACTTGAAGGAGGGACAAAACCTCCCAGTCACAGGGAAGACTTATGAATTTGAAGTAGAAAGGCTTTACACTTCTTTATAAGCCAATGCAGAATTTGGGGTGTCTTTTCCTGTGGTGAGTGATGTCGTGGAATTGTTCATGTAAAGTGTGAGGAATTTGGATGTGAGAGATGTTATCATCTGTTCCAGGAGAAACTCAGATTTGCCCAGTTGGTATGTGCTGAGTTTGGCAAATTCCGCATTTGCACCACAGCAGTAATAGGCATTTCTGCTTCTTTCCAGTGTCTCATTCCCTGCTCTGCCCCTGCTGCTATACAAGATATCCTGATGCAGAGCTCCAAAATTCTTATTGCACAATTATACTAGAATCAAATAAAATGTCTGACTTTCACTTTAAATAGTCAAAGTTCTTTCTGATTTTATTATTGAGAAAGAATGTAATAGTAAGTATGATAATCATAATATGCTTCATTGTCTACCAATTTATCTCCAAAAAACATAAAATGATCAGGGTCTAGGCTTATGATAAAATACAGAGAGGAAGCACATGAACAGACTGAGGTAATAGAATGGTAGGAAATGTGTACTTTATATAAAGAGGGTTATAGACAGTAGACTTGAAAAATATTATTTTATGAAAGTAAATGCAGATCTTAATTTCAAAGCCAGCCCTAACTAGAAAAAGCTGAATCAAAACTCCAGTGCTAAAAAAAAAGTCTCTTAGTCCTAAAGATAAAACTGCAAAATCTTGATGCATATTAAGGACATTCTACAGCCAAACCAGTTACAGTGAAGCAGGTAAAAAATAACTTTATTTTTCCATTCATCTTACTCCTCCTGTGAGCAACTTCCCCACAAGCAGTTGATACCGGTATACTGAAATCTTCGGCAAGGCACCAGCATGCTGAGCTGCCGCTCACATTGGGGAAGTGCCAGGGAATTATTGCTCCGTTCTCGATCTCCGCGTGTCTCCTGCTTGAGGGCAGAGTTCCCTGTCAGAGGTTTCTTTGACAGGCACATTACAATGTAAATCTTTGGGCATTTTATTAAGTGGACTTTCTTAATTTTCCAAATGATAAAAGCTACTTACATTCAAAGATGGATTCAGTGATCATCTCATTCTCTGGTGGTAACAAAATTCAGCAAATTGGTTGCCTTTCGTGGCATTTTTCCCTGTTTACATTTTTGAAAATGAGATCAGAATCAGGCCCTGACAGTCTTTTCCCTTCTCGACAGTTACTCACAGCAGTAATTAACAGGAACCAGGCAAAAGCTTCCTTAGCATCAGACTCTCACGTCAAAACCATCAAGTCTGTGATTTCACTGCCTGCTCATGCACCCAGGACTGTGGGGGTAAATGGTCTTTATTCAATGATTAATGTCAAAAAGAATATGATGAATACAGTAAATTGCTTTTCTGCAAATGCTCTTTTTTTCCACACTCATCCCTTTCTTTCATGATCTTTCCCAAAGAAAGGGTTATATATTTGCATTACTCCTCTGCTCAAGCACATCAGCACCACCAGAATAATTCAGATGAATCTACAGCCTTCTAAGGTAACAGCAGCAAGTAGCTAGGCAACAAAAAAGAATATAGTATTTTTCAGGAAGGAGGACTTTTCTAGATGATCTCATACAGATGCAGTGCTTTCTTTGCCTTATAAGAAGAAAACGGTCCATTGGAGAAATGACTCTGACATCCTGTCGCTGTCAAGTCATATCAGTACATAGGCTTCCCTTGATTAGCTGCAAAAGGAAATAACAATGCATTGTATACTGTTCCTATTTATTTCTCTGTATCTATTACATATTTGTAAGGTTTTTTAGAAAGCCTAAAACCCACAAATGATTTTATGGCAGATTTCATTAACCATCATCCTAATTAAAATTGAATGCTTCAATAATTACCAGGCCAGCTGAAATAAATTGTATCTCAGTTCAGCTGAAACCATGTCAGCTTGAAAAAAAGAGATTTTATGAGTGGAAAAAGCACCCTGTCATATGTACAGTCCATTACTGTACGTAAGGACAGAGCTGTTGCCAATGGTGAAGACTGATTTTATGCATGTGAAAGGATTCGTTTGGTTAAGTGCAAGCAGGTACAGCATAGGCATCCATGTCTTGGTGCCCTGGATGAGCATGATGAACCTGTCAAACAAGGGATGACGGAGGTGCCAGGCCAGTTTCTGGGCTTTGGGAGGAATTGTTCGAGCCTGGAGAGGCAGCAGGAGCTCTGAGATGCTGGATGAAGATGTCTTCCCTTGTTTCTCATGCGGGTTTGTGCTGGCCAGGTCTCAGGACAGCCACTGGCCCATGCGAAGCTGTAGCACCATTTGTTCAGGGCGTCCCAGCCCCTGAGCCACGCCGGGATTCGCGGTCACAGCTCACGATTTCATCTTACTAATTTGACAAGTTGTCTGTACATGCAAAAACGCGTTTAACTTTGCAGAGCTTTCGAATTTTATCTCCCTGCCCGGGCGCAGCAGGGCAGCCTGCCTGCCGGGCCAGGCCCTGCACGGTGCTGGCCACAGGCCTGCGGCGCGGGGAAAGCCTCTGTCCTGGAGCAGGGCAGTCCCTCTCCAGTCGTCCCCGTTTGTGAAAGCACATGCTCTGCACATTGCAATTTCTGTAGCAAGTATTTTTTTGTCTGCTACAGACACGAATGTAGCTAATCAGAGACATTATGTCACAGTCTTGGCAGCTTTCATGTATGTATTTCCTCTCTTTGGCATGTTCTTTTATTTGTGTATTCCAGAGCCTGTTCTGTGGGACGGCTTCCATTCTTCCCAGCTGGACCAAGGCACGATTCATACCAAGTCGCCTCTTTCATCTTGTCATTCTTTGTGGCGAAGCAGGGATTGCCTACTTAGGCACGTAAGCCAAAAAAAGACACAATTTACTTGTAGTCAGTGAAAGACTCAAGCAACTTCTAAGAGGATGAAGATTGGATCCGAGTGAAATGTCACCAGAAGGTACACTGTCTTCATAACATTTTAGCAAAGTTCTGGCAGTTTTGAGGATTAGTAGAATACGTTGCAAGTGCTAAACTACTGCCATACATTAACTGATATGTATACAGTTTGCATCTAAGCTATAGCGTTTATTTATTCAGCCATAAAATGCAGAAAACTATTAATTATATGACTTGGTAATTGCACAAGTACATCTCCTGTGGAGTTAAATGCTTAGACTGCAGATGAACTGAAATGTGTACATGCAAATGGCATCTGCATTTAAAGTAAGGCAGTTAGGATTGAGGTTAAAGCTGATACAATGCTTTCTTTTTGTTTGAAAAAATAAATTAACTCTCAGTTGCTTTACTAGGGGTGGCCCAATATTCTTTTTACCAACAAAAACGAATGTGACAAGACTTCATCACTTCTACGCTAAAAATATAATCCAGACTATAACCTCAGTTAAAGCTCTAAATTTGCAGGATGAGACCCAGAGTGGTGGGTCTGAAGGGAAAGGGGAAGAAATTGTTTGAATAACAGCTCCTGTTTCCAGCTCCTAGTCAATTTTGTCATTAGTAAGAATCATTAATAACGTCGAATGTGACAGGCTCTTTACATTATTGACTTACGTTTCAAAAAACAATGTCTAAAATGCATTGTTGTGAAAATAAGTCAGTACCAATTTGAAGAGAAACAATGTGACTCATTCCAAATCATTATTTTCTGTCTACCTCAAAAGTAATTGCCTTTTTTAAAAAGTTGGCTGCAGTGTTAATGAAACTATTTTCTGATTTTCAGTAATAAAACTAATTTTGTTCTATTGAAACTGTTAGGAAAAAAATTTGGAATCTATTGGCATTTAGTGTTTTTCTCTGTAAGCATTTCAGACTACATGGGTGATTTATTTGTCACTTTGCACGGGAAATAAAAAGTATTGCTGCTTAGATACCTTCATAATCCTTAGACAGAGCATGTGCCAGCTCTTCCATTAGCAGAAGTGCAGAGAAATCAAGCTGCTAGGCATCCTGGGGTTAAGCAACCTCCTGACAATCTGCTGAGGTTATTTTGGTCAAAGCCATGTGTGACACATCTGATGGGAACCCAGATGAAACTAATTTGGGTAGATGAGGAAAAAAAAAGTGCTATGATAAATCATCATCTCAAAGTTACAGCAGAATAATGGGGAGGATCACATCCAGCAGAGAGAGTTTGGCAGCGATGACTTGCCAGTTGCTCAGGTCTTCCAGCTTGGCTCACCATGGACACAACTGCTGCCCACACTCTTTGGCCACCGTGCTTACAGTCTGGCAAGGTGTGCATCTCCCTTTCTCAACTTAAAGCATGAGTTTTACATAGATACTTATCCTCTTGTGTTACTCCTGCTGTTTGTGACTCACCTGCAATGGGACAGCAAAGGCTCTTTTGCTACGTACAGCGGCACAAGGGTAGTGATGGGATGGGCTGTGTACCAGCCCAGCACGAGGGCAGAGGGGGACCACGCCGTGGCCATGCCTTGGCTACAGGCCCCATGTGGTAATCTCCCCCTCAGCTTGTAGGGAACTAGGAAACCAGATGGCTGGGAGATGTCTAGCATAAGGTAGTGGGAGCTCATTTATTTCCCCTGCCATTCGGAGGACAAAGCTTCCAGTGCTGTAGAAAGTCCCCTCTTCTCCACATTGCCACAGAGCGAGGCAGCACAGCCAGGTGTCGTACACCCCTGCTGTTTCCTTCTCTTTCACTTCCTGTGTTTTCCCAAAGCTGCTGCTCCCCATTCCTATCTCATATTTGTTCCACAGACTTGCTGGAAATTAGCTTCTGCCCTGTTCTCTCCCTCCAGCCCTGCGCTGGGAGCTGAGCTAATGGCAGGAACAGAGACAGTTCTAACTTCTGTACTCAAGAGGACAGTCTTGGCATCTGAAGCTTGTGTGTGGCGCAACAAGAGGCTGAAAAGCCACAAAACTGATGAGACAACTGGCAAGTTATCCAGCGACCCCGATGAGTCCGTGGAATGAAGCTGGGGAGCAGGATTTCCAACCATCCAAACACCAGGATGTTTTCATCACTGGAGACGGGGCTGCTCGTTTGATCCACAAAGGAAAGTTGAGGAATGGAGACAACCTGCCCCAGGGTGCGAAAGCTCTTTGCAGGTAAGACATGAAAGAAGAAATGTATGACTTGATAGAAACAGGTAAGAAGGTTACAGAATGTGATAGCATGTCTTCTGCAACTACTGAAGTGTGTTGAACAAAATGAGGGCTCTCTGCTACTTGCACATTTTGTAAAAACGTTGTATATTTTTACTATTTTGTGGAATGAAAAAATTTTTATGTGCTTTCTAGTAAATGTTGCTGGCAAATAGTTGTGAGAGATACACAGGTAACAGCCTCAATTTCCCCTGCTTTTATTCTCTTTGCTGATACTTACCATTCCATACTAACATTTCAAAGATTTTGCTATAAACTTTTGTTTAGGGAAAAAAGTTGACTCTGCTACTTGTTCAGTCTGTATTTACACCAAACACTGCATTTCATAAAGGAAGGGAAAGTGGTGTATTTGTCTGCTTAACGGGCTAAAGGGAAATGTTTTTAACAGCTATAAAAAAAAACATTGTAAAACATGTCGTTTATAAATCAAAGCTCCAGAGGGAGATCTTTATCAAAGCACTTTATTGATGTAAACACATCAATCTTAAGCGTGGCCAGAAGACTGAAATACCTTTTTTTAACTAACAGTTCCCAGTGTGTGGTACACATCGCTCCACCCAAGGAGTACAAGAAATGCTGCCATTGAAGTGTGAAGTTCTTCCATGGACAGTTCAGTTGCGACGTTGGATACAAAGCTGCTGAGCTGCTTCCCTGCCACTCATGAAATTGGGGAATGCAGGGTCTTCAGAAGTTTCAGATGGTGGGTAGGCAGCACCGACAGCGTGGGAGCAGCTGGGGAGAGGTCTGTGTGGGCAGGCCCAAGTACGTGCAGCGTGGTGGAACCCAAGACACACCAACTGTGTTGGTCTGCGGACTCAAAGGCGGGGCAGGTTTCTTCAGTGCCCAGCACAGCCAGCTGCCCTAAGGAGCTCCTGTCACGGTGTTTGCGGATTGGGAGTCCTGAATGCCATCCAGCCACCCCTTGAAGGCTCTGCCCACAGCCTAGGAATGGGAAACAGATGTCTGCTTCTGGCATTTTTCCTGGACTTCAATGAGGCTGTTTGTATTCAACACAGCTGCTCTAAAGGGTCACAGTTTCTGATGGAATGTGTCCTATTACAAAGCATTCCAGAGGCTAAATTTAGGAGTAGCTTTTTGGAAAAATAAAAGTCTGAAAAGAAATATTTGTAACAAATTAATGTTTTCTTCTCCCACTTTATCTCCATACAGCAAGAGCCAGCTAACGATCATTAAAACCAGGGGATGAAAGATTTTTGCTAGAACTGGCAGTACGTTATCATGCAGCAAGCATCCAAGTTGAGGGAGCCTGCGCAGGAGGACCTGTTATCTTCAGCAAAGTAACTGTGGTTTGTCCTTACTGTCCTATTTATCATCTCATAAGTATAACATCCACATCACTTAAAGAAACGTGCCAGTAATAGGATTCTCCACCCCTGAGCATCAGAAGTCAGACCTTTTCTTTGATATCCCACAATAGAGTCCCTTTACTGAAAAATCATCCCACAGCTACATACTATAAATTGAAACAATCTAACCGTATACTGTTGCTTCTCTGAAAAGGTAAATGGTGCAAAGCACTACCCCAGGGTTACTGGGTACAATGTGCTTCATGAGGCAAGTGCCAACATCCCGAAAAATTATTTAACAATATTGTTATATAGTGGTGAAAGCCAAGCAGAGAGATTCAACAAAGCATAATTTATTGATTCCTTCTCTATTTGGAGTGCAGGTTGAAGCACTCTTGTTGGCAGATTAGTCATCTTTCTGTTTTTCCCCTGGCACATATTTGCATTCCTTTCTTCCCCAAAATCTGGGATGGCAAAATTAATTTTCTATTAAAAAACCCCAGAAAACAAAATCAAACCAACCAAGCGTGCTGCCTATGAGCTGCCTGCATGCATCGCTATGGCTGAAGTTTCATTTGTGGTGCAGACGTTGGCAATGTCAGAACTAATCAGTTCAGTGATTCAGCAAGAGAAGCAGAGAGGAAAGGCAGTATTAACAGCTGTGTCATTCTGCTCCTTTCCCAATATTAGTACTACATAAGTGTTGTCTTTATTTACAGTTTCATTCTTACATCCAAGCAAGTGCTGATCATTCAAAGGATGCGAAACCAAATAATCAGATTAAAGCCGCTACACAGCCCTGCGCAAACTGGGGACCTCATTTCTGAAATGGGAAGACTTGGATTGGTTTCTGTCCTGTTTTTCTATGTGACTTCAGATGTCACACTTGGCTCACCACTGCCTCAGGTTCCTCAGCTGCTCAATACAGACCAGACTGGACTACTAGGCTGTGGTTTACATAGCGCTCACAAGCTTCACCATTTTTAAAATAGCATCTGACATCCTCCAAGAGAAAATACTACCAAAATACAAAGCATTACCATCAAACAGGTGAGCACAATCTACTTTTAAAAAAGCGTATCAGTTACTCTCCAGATAACTGATAATGATGAAAGTAACATTGCAAGTGTGCAGGCACCAAAATACGTGATAGAATTTCTTTAACAAGTTGGTTTTTCTCCATGTGGTCCATAATCAGAAACATCTTTTACAAAAATCTAAATTAATTCTATCTTAATGACTTTTTCTATTGTCAAGTGCTGACAAAGACAACAGTTTAGTGAATGCCACATTTCCCAGACCAGAAGCATAGGCTAGGTATTATTATTAAATCTTGCTATGTTTAAAGCAGAACTTGTCATTTAGGTGTCAAACTTCACCAGGGAAGTCTTTCAGCAAAAGGTAGGTGGACTGTTCATACTGAAAACTATGAATAACTCGTTCCTATATTGTGGCAGGTGCATGAAAAAACCCCCCTACCTTAAAGATACTGTATTTCCTACCACAAGTAATAAGTAATTAAAAATAAATCACGTTTTATACAGGTCTAAAGAGTCCTCCATATTTGGCTAATCCAAGTTACTATAATAAAACCAAGCAGATAATTTAAAAGGGCTTACACTTACTCCTAAAATGTGTTACAACTTTATACACATGAACCTACACGTTTTTTGATGTCTGCAGCTAAAATTAGATTAGCAGTCCAAAACAGTCATATGAATGTAAAGATTTTAACTGCCAATTAGCTTAGCATGCTTGTAAAGTCCAGTGTGCAAAATCCACTTCTAAAATACAGTTTAGAATTAGTATAGAATTATACTAATTATACTATAATAGAATTAGTATAACTAATTTTGGATAGGGAGAAACCTGTTAAAAACAGGTCAAAACAAAACTTTTTTAAGAAAAATCCTACCTATGCAATGACTAATAAAATTTAAAAGTCAATTTTCATTATATTTTTGTAGCTGCCTGTAAGCTAATTTCTCACATACTGTTTTTGTAGGAGCAATTCAACAATTTTTTAAGAAAATCCAAGTGATTTTATTTTGTTCATAGATATATGTATAGTGTAACACTAGCATCACCACTTACATACAAAATTAGACTGACATAGCAGAATACCAGCGATTTCCTCATTGGGCAGTTATGATCGAGCAGACAAACACTGATTCACCACTTCCAGTAAGTGAGAGTTTTCCAAAGCAGCTGCTACACGTTCTTTATCAGCAAGCTGTTTATTTACTGTGCAGAAAAAAAAAAAAAAAAAAAAAAAAACCAAAAAAAAAACCACAAAAAACCAGTCAAAACACTGGTATACAATGCCTTTTTTTAAGTATTTTCTGTTGAGACACATAATCACACTGTTGCCATGGTACTCAGGTAGACTAATAATTCTGCAGATGCTAAGTACACTGCAGAGTTGTGGTCTAAAGTCAAAGCCAGCACATTATGGCAAGTTAAACCAGCGAGCTGCTCATGATTCAGCAGCAGGGAGCTACGCGTGTGTAGGTGTTAACAGCAGTAGAAATTTCCCCCCAGCTTCTCCCTGTTTTCTGAGTCCTCCATAACCCAGGCAAATCAATCAGTAGTTGAGAGCGCAGGTTGCCTGAGGAGATGTTTGAAGTATGGTACAGAACATATCTCAGTGTCACCATTACACATTCCTGTTCTGTAACATCCCCCAGAAGCTGACGCACACAAAGTCCCAGATACTGAACAGCTGCTCTGCATGTGTGGGCATCCCTCTCCTCTCTAATTTGCAAGATTAAAAAAAAAAATAAAGAGGACCACACAACAGAGCACTAAAAACCTTACCTGCATGCTCAGAGGCATGTGTTCCTGGTGTTATATGAACATCCAGCTTAAAAAGCATCACAAAAGAAAAAGGGGACAAGTCAATACAACATTGGAAGCTCAAACTATTTAATAATAGAAATAAGACAGTAATAAAAAGAGGAGGGGGAAAGGACATTCTTGCCAAGAGCAGTTACTGTGTATAGCAGAATAAAATAAGAGTCTAATTCCCATCTGCTGAAGCCTCCTTCAGAGGGAGTGGGGCACCCATCTCTCCTCCTCCCATGCCACAGATCACTGCAAAGCCCAGAACCGTAATTCTGCATCCTTATTTTAGCCCACTGCCCTCTGTGGCTGTGGAGTGTTTCCCCCACCCATTATATGAAAAAAGCTCCAGTTATTTTTCACTGTAAGTTAGTTGGCTCTTCCCACCCCCCACTTTCAAAGACAATTGCCCCCTTTTGCCTCCCAGAGCCATGCGATTACTCACCTTGAATCTCTCCGGCAGAGACCTGATCAGTTTTACCTTTATGGAGAGGCCGATCAAGGTGGCCATGCTGCAGTGAGGGATGGTGGGGGTGAACTCCACCGCCACCGTGCTCTCTGCGTCGTTCACCTGGGGAAAAGCAAACACCTCCCGTGTACAAAAACCACCGCTTTTACCCCAAACCAGCAGGAGGCAGTTTATGTCAAACACAACTTGAGGGAGCGCTTTGCCGCTCATAGATTTCTCCGCGGCCCCTTTTAAGTACTATGTTTATCTGCAGTAGATCGCTCTGATAAAATAAGTTAACGAGAGAGGCCGCGCTGCCCTGCGGCACGGCGGGCACGTCCCGGCCCCGGCCCCGGCAGCTGGGACGGGTCTCACCTTCACTCGCACTTGCTCGACGACGTTCAGCTCCTCCAGGGTGAGGGGGTGCTCGGGGTCATTGATGGAGCGGATCAGGTGTGTTTCAGGGCTAAGGAAAGCGGAACCACATCGCCCGGCCGGGCCCCGCGCCGCCCGCCCGCCCGCGGCCCAGCCCGGCCCCGGCTCCCGGCAGGATATCGAAGATCTCCCGGTCGTCGATGGAGTCGGGCAGCTCGTCGTCCTCCTCCCGCGCCGTCACCGGCCGCTCCCCCGAGCGGCGGTAGATGAGGGGGTTGGCGTTCTCCAGCGGCGCCCCGCCGCCCGGTCCCGGGCCCACCATGGCGGCCGCTCCCCGTCTCCGCTGCCGGCCGGCCGGAAGGAACCCGGACGCCCTTCGCCGCCGCACCGGGCGCTGGGATGGCCGCTCCCCCTTCCCCGTGGCGGGAGCGCTCTCCTGTGGGGCAGAAGCGGAACTGCGGGCGGAGGCCGTGCCGGGGAGATCGGCCGTGAGGGGGCGGCCATGAGAGAGCGTTGGGCCTGGGCAGCCCTGAGGGGAAAGGCCAGCGGCTTCGCTGGGGGCAGCGTCTGTGAGGGGCCTCTGGAGCTGTCAGGGATGGGTGCGTTAAATTGCGTGTTAAATACAAAATGTTCCTGATTTAAATTATTTCTTTGCTCTTCAATTAATTGGCAAAGTCAAACTATCTAAAAAACCCTGCAAACTTAAAGAAACTGAAGTGATAGAGTGTAACAATGACATATTTTGGCTTCATACACCCCTTTATAATGGGGTGAAAGCACATACTCCTGTGTAAGCACACTGTATATTACCTGTTTTAGCTTCCTTGCCGTATATTTGATTTCTCTGCAAAAAATTACATGTGTAGGTTTTGTTCTGTTTCACACCCATGGCATCAAGTCACGGTCACAGCTGAGCAGAGGTGGAGGTGCTCCCCAGGCGGAGGGCCGCCATTTCCCTGGAGGCTGGCAGAAAGATGAGAGGATTTGGAAGGAGCTGAGACTTGCTGCTTGAAAAGATGTTATAGCTGGAAGAAGAGACATATATTGTGGTTCTGTTGCTCAGCCCTGCCTTGCAGAAACGGTGGTTACCTCAGTTGTGCTCCGGGCTGGAGGGAGTTGGGCCAGATGGGGGTCTGCCCCCACCAGGGCCAGTTCTGAAGGTTACTGACATGCTTACACATCTGCTGAGATTCTAAATAAGGCAAGCAAATGACCTGTGAGAAAAGTTTCCATTTCTCTGCTTTCATCTTTGTTTTGTGTTATATTCAGTTAATATATAGATTACGTTGACGTTAAAGTTCACTTCTTAACCTAAACCTTTGTTATCTTAAGTTGATCTTTCAATTAGTGTATGTTGTTTTGGATGATAAATTTTGTTGGTAAGCATCATTTTTCTGGCTGCTTAGGAAATACAAAGCTGACTGAGCTGACTTACCCTTAGTGGTGTTATGTTATGTTATGTTATGTTATGTTATGTTATGTTATGTTATGTTATGTTATGTTATGTGTATTTGCACAATTCTATGTTAAATTAATGAGAAATTGGCGCACCTTCCAAAGCTGTCTTAACCCAGAGACTTGGGAACTGCATAAAAAATAGCAAGTAGCTCTGAATTCTCTTGCACTGAAAATCTTGTTTTACCTATCTCATTTGCCACCCTTTTTGTTAAAGAACTGACTGTCTCTGAAAAACCTATTTCCAAGCAAGATGAACTTACATGATGCATGATCTGTGGTGGAGAAGTTGTTTTGGTTGGACGTGGATGAAGTGTAAGGAGCGCAGAGGAGCCAGAGGCAGTATGCTTTCCACATCAGGGGTGGGAAGGCAAAGACCCGTTATGTAGAGGGTGTTTTGCCAGTTGAAGATTGGGAGTTGGTGGAGCAGGCTGGGCTTGTGGCCCCAAATATGAAGAAGGCCTAGAGGCTAATCTGCTTAGGGCCAGTCATCCACACTGAGGGATGTCATGCTTTACAAACTACACAATTTTTTAGGACTTTTTCAGCCAGCAAGCAAAAACTGTTGGTTTGCCAGCCTATTTCCACTGTAGGAAGCTATTTTATAGAGAGCGTGAGGTCATGGCCATTTCCCACTTTTTTGAGGGAAGTGTACACCCTATAAGGTGTTGGGAAGTAGACCTTGCTTTCTGACCTCTGCCGAGGCTGCTCCTCGAGAAGAAGCTATAATCTGACCCTCAACTTTAATCTCCCTTTTAATTTTGAAACATGCAGGAGGCCTGCTTTTCTTCAAGAAGGGATAAAGAACTATCTTGGAGACTGGAGGCCAGTCCCTACTGGAAGGCGTGTATAGTGTCATTTAAGGTACAGATGAGCTGGCTCTCATTAAAACTTCTGCAAGAATTAAATAGTTCTGTTGTTTTTTTTTTTTTTTCTAGTTAATTATAATCTGTAATCCTATTTTTTGGCGAGGTTTTTGTTGTTTTGGGTATTTTTAC
Source organism: Rynchops niger (assembly GCA_013400035.1). NCBI lineage: Eukaryota > Metazoa > Chordata > Aves > Charadriiformes > Laridae > Rynchops > Rynchops niger. The sequence goes on from VXBH01000020.1 coordinate 498,093, forward strand.
AAGAATTTAAGTGTTGACAGCTCTGGGACCTCTTCAGAGCTTCATTGTTTTCTCTGCTTGTATGACTAACAGCAGATTAACTATGATTAGAGCTTTTGTTGTTGTTCACAGATGGTGTTGGGTCGTTTTCAGATCACTCATTCTCAGGATCAGGTAATGATTAGGTGCATTTCGCTAAGGGATTGTATTTACGCCCTGTATCAAGTACAGCTCTGACAGTGCTTAGTGCAGCCCGCGTTTGAATGGGAATTTAGCTGCACTCCCTACTCAGAATGCCCTCAGCAGGAACCTTTGTACCATTCTCTTCACATACAAACACAAAATAATCTAGAGTCCAAAGGAGTGTGAAAAATGGCTCCTCAAAACCAGATTGCCTTGCTTTGTGCTTTATTTTGCAGTAAAGCATTCATCACTTGTGGAGCAGAAGGTGAGATGCAAAATGTGTTATTGTTGCTGTTGCAACTAACAAGTTGCAGTGGAGTGATTTTCAAAGGCAGTATATGCAAAAGTATCCTAATAAGCTTGATGCAAAAATTACTGGTTTTGTGAGATGAAACTATTTCTGAGATGACTTATGAAAATAAAACTTTCTCTTAAGAGGTAGAAAGGAAAAACGTTTACGAATTATCTAAACAAAATATTTCTAAAATCCGGTTGGATGATAAGTTTAGAAAATGTTCATTATTTTGACAGTTGCTGTTTGCTCTGAAATTTGTTTTTAAGCTTTATGGTCTTACGCAGTGGCTAAACTCTGTCTTACCTAGCTCCAGCTGTCACTGGCAGAGGCAGCTATATGAGTGTTTGGCGGGGGGGGGGGTCTGTCATTGCACAAAAGCAACATGAAAACTGAACAGAATTGAAAGGAATAAGCTGAAAACTTCTAAATCAAACAGTCAGTAAAAAATGCTTTGTTGAAAAGTCTATGTGACAATTATGAAGATGCAATTTACTTTTTTTTTTTCCCCCTTATGTGTTACTTAGGTCAGAATGGTGCTGAGCCAGAAGTGACTATCGCGCTTGGACGGCTCAAAGGGAAACAAACGAATGTGAAGGGGACAGACAAACTTGTAAATGTTTTCCTTGGGATTCCTTTTGCAAAAGCCCCTCTTGGATCCCTGAGGTTTTCCCCACCTGAACCACCTGAACCCTGGAATGATCTGAGAGATGCAACTTCTTACCCACCACTGTAAGAGCAGTTCAGTTCATTCGTGTATAGGACCTGCTCATGTTTGTCAGTGTTGTCGTATTTATTAAGGCACAGAGGTCTTGTATTGGCTGGTAGTGAATACGCTGCTGGTACTGAAATACTTCATTAGAACTGTGGGACCAGGAACCACAAAGAATTCCTGTGATATTCCTTTCTTTGGAAATCATGTTTTCTCATTAAACTGTGCTGAAATAATTCAGCTTTTTAAGTACAGCTATAGAGCTGTCCTTTTACAGGTTGCACTTCTAACTGTATGTCAGTAACACAAGTTTGAGCACCCTGTGGTAATTCAGTCTGTGGGGCAAAAGAAAGTGTGTTTTCTCTACCATTGTTACATTGTTGCTATTGCATTTTTATTACTAATAGTCGTGCTTCCTTTCTTTTGTGAAGGTGTCCTCAAGATCTGTCCTTGTTGAAAACAGCTGAAAAAAACTTTAAAGAAAAACACGTGCAATTCCGAACTTCTGAGGATTGTTTGTATCTAAACGTTTACAGCCCTGCTGGTTCAAAAAAGGACAAGTTACCTGTACGTAAACCCATTGTACAGACTTGTGTTGTATAAAGTTGCACTTAATGATAGCTCCTAAGTCAGTTAATTGCTTTTGAAATGTGATGCTGCGTTAGCAAAAATAATATTATGTCAAATTCAAAGTCCACCAGCCTAAAATTCTGCTCCCATTGAGCGTCAGTGATTTGGAGTTCCTAATTCTCTGATGTTGTCTTCCTTTTTCAAATTAAATCTACCAAGCAATGCATAAAAGTGTGTCTCACCCTTTTTTCTCCAAGGTAATGGTGTGGATCCATGGAGGCAATTTTATATTTGGTGGTGCTTCTAGGTATGATGGTTCTGCACTATCAGCCTACGAGAATGTTGTGGTAGTAATAATTCAGTACAGACTTGGACTCCTTGGATTCTTCAAGTAAGATGAGCTATTTCACTCTTTACAAAATACTTCCTATCATGTTTAAAGCCTGGGTAGTTTTGTTTTCTAAATCAGCTGAACTTCTATAGCAGCTTCCCACTGTTACAGTGATTTAAATGTACACAGTTCACTTGACAGCAGGACTTAAAAACATTAAGAAATATCCATAAATTCCATTTGCGTTGTCATTTGATTGTAGCCTGCTATCAAATCATAAGTAGGCTTATTTGGTTCTGGGTAGGATGTTTGTTCTTGCCTTTCCTTCCATCCATTGGTGTGTAAAGCAAAAAATCATTTAGTGTAAAGGCCAGGGATCCATTTGTGTATGGGTGAACAAACAGTAGAGGCAGTGGGACTTATTTGCACAAAATGTAAGTTGGTGAGATTTATTTTATTCTGGTATTAAAAGAACTACTACTCTTCCTGAGAATTTGGCTTATAATGCTTTTCCTTCAGCACTGGTGATGAACACGCTCGTGGGAACTGGGCATTTTTGGATCAAGTAGCGGCTCTTCGGTGGATCCAAGAAAATATTGAACACTTTGGTGGAGATCCAGGATCTGTCACACTCTTTGGTGTATCCGCAGGATCTTGCTCTGTTTTTGCACATGTATGTATGCAGTAGCCACACTAAAAAGTAAAGTCTTAAAAAAAAATCTTCAAAAATTCAATTAGCGTTAACATTTCGTGCTTAATCTGATTTTCGAAAGTAAAATTAATGTCACATTGTGTCTGGACACTTCCCCTGTAAGCACATAAAAATATGTAATTCCCCACTGAATCCAGCAGCCTAGTCAAGCATAAAGTTACGGGATAAGGACCTTAATGTAGAATAAATACTTTCTGTTCTTCCCTTCTTGGCAGGTTTTATCTCCTTTGTCTAAGGGTCTCTTTCATAAAGCAATATCAGAGAGTGGAATTCTAATCCCCTCTGTTAAAGATTTACTTCTTTCAACAAATCTTAAGGTAGGCTACTTTTTTGCATTTTAAAGCCTTTATAACCTACAACAGAATATTTCTTATATCTGATAATTTGATTAGAAGAGAAAAGGGGAAAATCTGATTGCATGTTATGCAACAAAGTTGATCAAATGTATTCTTACGGCATACCTATAAATATATAGTTTAGCACTAAGTAAATTTTCATTCAAATAATCTATTTTCGATCTTGTTTGGTGTTGGAAATAGATGGTACAGTTATGTGGTTATAATATCTGTGGGTCAAGTTAGGTATGTTCGGTTGCACAAATGCCAAGCTAGGCATATGTCCGATTTTGTGCACACTGTAACTTCTACAGTAACTATGAAATTTATTATTGAAAGTTTAATTAACATCCGGAAGAAGCATCCAGTTTTTATTAAGCTATGGTCTTTTATGGAGGGTCTTTATTTGAAGTAAACTAATTGGGGAAAAAAAATTAAAATAAATTATTCTCTGTAAGTACCTTTTCATTTCTCTTCCTGAAATGGCAGCTAGTAATAATATACATCTCTCATAAGTTGATTGTCTGAATTTTCTTTCCTTATTTGATTTATGTTACAACCTCGTATTATCTCTACAGCAAGGTTTGTTGTAGAACAGTGAATGGAAACATAGCAAGAAAGAGAAGTATACCAGGATGATTTTGCTTCATGATCAAACTCTAGTATTTCTAGTAAAATAAAATACTCAAAGACCTATCAAGTTCACCTAAATCTGCCCTTAAATAAGACTATTAAGAGTACTGTATATAATAGTTTTCTGTTTATAAATTCCTTAAGGATCACCTCATAGCTAACAGTTCTTGACTTTGTTAATAATTTTCAGAAAATTGCAGGTATATTTAAGTGTGACATGAGCAGTTCACTCTCACTGATAAACTGCTTAAGGAACCAGGAGGCAAATGATATAGTCTTTAACACTACGGTAGGTGAAACTTTACTTAGTAACAGGTTTTTTTAATGGCACGCTTACAAAGCTTTAGCTCAGCCTCTGACTAGAGTTCATTGTGGACCTCTTCCAAAGTTGATTTTTCTTAATTTTTGTCAAAATACCCTCTAAATATGAAATAATTTTGCATAATTTATCTTTAGAATTTTTAGTGAAGTGTCACAGCATCTGTAAAGTTGTGAGCAAGACTTGAGCATACATATGTTTTAATGTCAGTTAGAAGCAGTGTGGGAGGGGGAAACCATTACATTATTCCATACCATGACCCAACCAGGCTTGCATTTTATACTCCTGTGCAAAGCTGTAAATTTGTTGCAGTGGCTGTAGATACTGAGATTTCTTAAAGCCCTCTTTTGGACTTGCAACATTAAATGTGGACATTTTATGGTATCATTTGAAGGAAAAATAGGACATACTATTAACAAATAATTTGATCTTTTTTTTCTCCTCCTTCAGGAAATCCCATTTCTACCTTTAGTTTTGGATGGCGTATTTCTTCGTAAGTCACCTGAAGAGATACTGTCTGGAAAAGAATTTAATGCAGTCCCCTTCATGATAGGAATCACCAACAATGAATTTGGCTGGAATATTAGATCTGTAATTTAATGGCTATTCTTCATTTTTTTGAATGTTTGTGTTAACTGATGCAGGTAACTGAGAAGGTATTTGCCGGTAGGATACCTCTTAAGTATGGGCAAAGGTCTTTGCATTGTTGGAAATATATAAAAGGTAAACTTTGCTTGCATTATGATTCCGTAGTGACCCAGAACCAGTTGGTCACAAAACAGTGAGGTGGGCTTCATCCTGCAAGTTAAACTACATAAAGTATTTCCTTATCCTAAAATTTCAGTCTCTCATCCAGATAGAGAGAGGAAAAAGAATGCAGTGGTCAAGCGCTTATTACAGAAAGAAAAATAGAACCAGTCCTTTCCCCCGCGACACTCGGTATTCAGAATTGACACATAGAATGTTTTAAAAATTTTGATGTTGATCACCTCAAATTATATACCCTGTATATCATTATGAACTCCGACTGCTGGTTACACACTGCCTCTGTGTTCCTTGTTACCACGCAGAAAGATTTAGCATTGGAACATCTCATCTGGGGACAGAGTATGGGGCTAATGCAGGTGTCCAACCCATTGTGAGCACATAAGTTCTTTATCATATGAATTCCATGGGTAATTCCAAAAAATAAGCAGTTGCTACACAGTGCACAAAACTGCAGGAGGTGGATTTGTGTCCTCTCTCTTCCTCATCCTCTTTTCTTCATTTCCTAAGTGTTCATGTTCACCTATGTAGTATAAAGTATTTGTTCTCAATCTATGTAGTAACAGTGTGTCTCTGGGAGTGTGCTGGTATTGAGTCCAAAAAAGAAAAATGTAAAGTGAAATCTGTTCTGATTCATTTTGCAGACAGAAGAGACATTTTCTATAATGCTCTAGAAGAGGAGGAGCATTGCCTTACCTTTACTTCCAAGGGTTCAAACAATTGGACTAGAGACAGAGAGGCTGCCAGTGACTTTTAAGATCTCCCTTACCACAGCGAAAATAAGCCTTTGAGGCAGAAGAAGCTTTTTGCTTCAATTCTGACCTAATGCTTTCTAGCCTTAGAAGATTTTTAACAATGTGTGTTGATTTAAAGATAAACTACTTAGTATGAGAGGTTTATGTAGAAACCTTCACCAAGGAACCATTTACTGCAGTAAATACTAGCTTTTCACGACAGCTGCTGCATCCTACTGCATTTTTGCATATGATATAATGCTTCAAAAATAAACACCAGTAGTAAGAATACAGTGGAATAATGTAGTTCTGATGTTAAAAGTATTAGAGAAGTTGAATGGCGCTAATAACATTTTATTTTTTTTCTGTGCAGACGTCAAAAATACCAGGTTTAAGGGAAATAGGAGATAAAAAATCAATCATTTCAACTTTAGAGCTCTTGCTACCAATGTTGGTAAGTACTGTTGCACTAATCTGAGAAGTGAAATTTCTTTTTAATGCATATGACAGATTTGTGAAGTTTGGTGTTCTCTAGTGTCCTGCTTGAGTCATAGTGTTACTAAGACTTGAGGTCATGTTATGCTTTGGGGAGAGTCCCAGCAAAGTTGACAGAACTATGGTGTATGGAGTCACACAGAAACAGGATTTGGGGAAATACCTTTTTCCTTCTACACCTCTGAACCAACATTTTTATCTTATATATTTGTATGTAGGATTACTGTAATAGCGTCCCTGATCTTGTGGTATCTGATGGCTAATCCTCCTGGTTGATGGGTTTCAAGGCAGGATTTTTCAATATGTTTACATTAAATTAATTACAACTTTTCAAGTAGTTACTTTGCACTCCTAGTTTTGAAATGTGTCTTTCAAACATTTAGTCCATAAATCTTTCAAGAACTCAGAGAATTTACTTTTGTTATTCCCATCTCTTTTCTCCTGAAGAAAACAGAAGCCAAAGGTATTATCAGGAGAAATTGCTGGATCTTCCTGTAGAATTTTAACGCATATAAATTTGTTGCAAATTTGGCCTGAGGTAGTTTGTTTTATTTGTTTTTTGGTGTTAGTTTTTTCCCCCCACAAAAAGTCTGAATAGGTTTTATTCGCCATCATGGTTTCCTATCAATCAGGGGTGCTATCCTGGACTTTTGTGCCTTTGCAGAATCTCTGAAGCTTAAAAGATGACATTTTTAGTTGCTAATTCAGAGTGTGGTAATTTTTCTGTTTCCCCTGTTTCTTCTTAGTATTTTCCATCAGAGCTTCTGCCTGCAATAGTGGATGAATATCTAGGAAACACAGATGATCCTGCTGAGCTACGTGACCGATTTCTGGACTTGCTAGGGGATGTAGGAGTCGTCATGCCATCCATTAAAGCATTGAATTATCACAGGGGTGAGCTAATCAACACCAGTAGGATTTTCAAACCTCTTACTACATGCTGGATCAAATGATGTAAACACAAATCCTGCCCAGTAATGTGTATAATGTGCCCAGTAAAAAAATGTGTGTGTATTTAAATTAATATTTTAAACAGCTGATGTCAACTGTAATTTATGCATCTCTTCTTTAACTCTCTAAATGCTATGTCTTCTAGAGTCTGGAGCTCCTGCCTACTTCTTTGAATATCAGCATCGGCCCACTGCGTACTGGGATAGTAAACCAGAGTATGTGAAAGCTGATCATGGAGATGAAGTTGCCTTTGTCTTTGGAGGACCATATCTGGCCGGTGATATTCAGCTACGCAGTAAGGAATAGAACATTTAATGTTCACTTATAAATTATTCTCATAACATGGGCATTAGTCTGTTCAGTAGCAGTACTTGCATTTCAATCAGGGTAAAGTGCATATATTAACAATGAGGCCAAAGTATAACCCTATCTTCTGTTTGAACTTGTTTAACTAATTTACTGTCTTCACCATTCTTTATCATGTAGAGTTTGCTGTTACTGAAGCACAGTAAATCCCACATGTTGTCAACAAGTTAGCAAATCGGACGTTTGCTAGAAAACATCGCTGTTGTTATACCAGCACTGTTCATGAATTTGCCAAATAGCTTTGTAGCAGTTCTTATTTGACAAACAAACATAGAAATATTACTTAGTTTAAGTGAATTCAGTATTTTTTTTATGCTTTTACTTTTGTCATTTGCACAGTGGCTCATAGTCTGTTTCAAAGCCTACATAAATGAAAGTATTTCCTTTTACTCCACTGAACTTTGGAGCAATCCAGCTATGTTGTAAAAGCATTTGTTAATCTATTACTAGAGCCTTTTGATTTTGCTTGTATTTTACATTTATGTTTTTACTTATGCTATTCTACACTAGAAAACACTATACATTTCATTTTCTACTTGCTTGAATTTACTGACAACATTAAAATAGCAGATGTTTTTCTTGATATATTGAGATGCATTTATAATTAATAACACACTCTAAAATTATTTTCACCTAGCTGATATAGTGGACATATGTGTAACTATATTTAAGTTAATATTCTTGAAGGGTTGAGGCATGGGATGACATCATCTTGTATTAGAATGACAAAATCTCTGCAGAATTTCACTCCCACAAAGCTAGAATGAGATCTATGAAACTAAACCATGTGGCCCATTCCTTGAGTTTTAATGGGACTCGGGAACACATGGGTTCTTTTTTTGTTCTGCTTCTGGTTTCCTGAAAAGCTACAGGCAAATCACCTTATTTTCTTGTATCCCAATTCCTCGATTTGCAGAATAAGGATAATTATGCTTATCGTCTTCATAAAGAGTGCTGAAATCTTCTCTTGGTGATTGCTGTATTACTAACATATTGCAGGTTCGGTGCCTCTGTTGTAATCAGTAAATTGTTACAACATTCACAGACTGAAATGCTGCTTCTGTAGCAGAACTGTTTTGATTCTGCCACAGGTAATGATTACTTTGCATTTTGTCTCTCAGGTGAATTTACAGTGGAAGAAAAGAACCTTAGTCGAACTCTAATGAAGTACTGGGCTAACTTTGCTCGAAATGGGTAAGAATCATGAGATTCATGACACCTATTATGGTTTGTACTGACTCCATAGAGAGTTAGCTGTTTTGTTGATTCAGCCTTAACTTCTGTGATTGAATTCCCCTGCGACTGAAAAGGGCATTCACTCTTTCTTTCTTGTTATTTACAGAAATCCTAATGGAGAGGGTTTGGTTGAATGGCCATCTTACAACCTAAATGAAGAATACTTACAGATAAATCTAAAACAAAAGAAAGGCAGAAAGTTGAAGGAAAAGAAGGTAGATTTCTGGAGAAAGGTGATGTCTGACAAGACAAATAACATAAGAATGGAAAACAAGAAGGTTAATTCAGAGTTATAATTTACAGTCTAAACATGCACATAATAAGCAAACTATTAGGATAGTAAAAGAAATTACTTAAAGTCATTTTGAGGATAAAATTGTTTTCCTTCTTTTCACCTTTTCTTCACAGTTGTCATATTAGCAATTATTCACTGTAATAATTCCAATTGATATAGGGGAAACCCTTTGTGATCCTTTACTTTTTACTGGATTTGTGTCTACAACTCATTAAATATAGTTACAAATTTCCCAGCTGCTCAGGTTTTTCTGTCGCTTTCCCATGACTGAAGCCAGAATGTAGCAGCAGCTTTGTTTTAATAAAGTGAAGTCAATAAAAACACGATTTGCAAGTAAAACTGTCCTATTATGTCAAGTGTATCATTGATGGTACAGAAGTTTTGGTCTGATTTAGATACAGAAATGTTCTGTATACTAATGAAAGTTCTGCTTTGTAAGTTGGTTTGTATACAGTATAGTATTGTGTATTGTGATACATAATCTGTAACAATAGTGCTGGAATTAAGACTTCTCTCAAATGTTAAAAAAGGGATAAATGATCTCCACTACACACACCTTTTTCCTTTTAAATTTAGCAATAATCCCTCTAGAAGAATCAATGTTGGTAACATTGTTTTCGCACTTTCTGTCTTTTCCCTGGTGCTTTACATTGTGCTCCAGGCTGTTCCTTGTGCCATCAGTCAGTTCCAAATCCTCTCTTTGCAGCAGGTCACAGCCCTTCATTACTAGCACTGGAGAGAGATTCAGCTGCACCAGAATTATTCTTGAACACTTCATTTCAGCATTGTCAAGAACTTCTTTCTCTGCTATGTCTTGTTTGTTTGCTGTGTCTGGCTCCTAGGCTGCTCCAGCTATCCCAACCAAATTCCTCACCATACTGCTACCTCACAGCAGCAGTTGTGCAGCCCACAGATCCTATGAGGCACTAGGCATCTGTTCCCTCCTTCTTTCATCTCCCCTCTGTATCTCTGGAAGAATTTTAAATTGTTCGCAGCTCATAATGTACTACAACAACTAACCAGCCATCCCTTCTTTCTGAATGACTTTATTGGAAGAAATAGGGTGGGATTTCCTACATCTTTTTGCCCGAAGTCTGTTGCCAGTCGAAGTGGGGTTAGACTGTTAACGCAACTGCTGTTTCAGTAAGTGGGAATTCCTGCTAGGCGTCTGTCCGTCCTCCTTTGTTTTAGCTAACATGTTTCATGAGGGGAATATAATCTCAGAATAGTTTTGAGAGATTTTCGTTGCACATACAATTCCCCTGAGGTCCTGTACCACCCATTTTAAAAGGAGCTAAACAGCCAGCATTGTATGTATATGCACAGAATATATACCTATGTTGTAAGTATTTGCAGAGGAGTGCAGTGGAGGTGACTTCTTATGCATGGGCACAGTGCTAAAAATAAATCACAGTGGAAAATGTGGAATTATTTTACTCCTATCTACTTAGGGGTGAGTGCTCTGATCCTCTCTTCCATTCCAGAGCCATCCTCATGTGAGTTTGTCACATGCTAGAGAGAGTGTTAAAGCTGCCCAAGCACTGCCTTCATAAACTCTTAAGTTTTATACACTTCAGCTTCATTGAATACTCACCAGGGGCTGAGTAAAAAAACAAACTGACCCTATTTTAAATGTAGACTTCTAAACTTTTCTGCCATACATAGTTGAGGCAAAATGTAATTGTGAGCTCTTATGCAATTATGGCCTATAAATGTGACATTTGTCTCTATTTTTCAGCTACCGAAATCAAGAAAGGTAGCAGTGCATTAAAGTATAAAGAGGCAAATGTCATCGTGTGGCAGGATTTTTTTGGCTTGGTCCCTGACTTACGCATTATTCACTGATGGAGGGTAAGCTGCAAAATGTTCTCTCTTAAAATTAAATGCCAAAAAAGATTCAAGAATTCCACTTGCCAGATATGTAACGCTGTCTCCAGATTCCACAGGTTTAGTTTATGTCACTAGGACAAGGGTTTCCACATTTGCAGAACGTATAGGTCATGCTTATAGATTCATACAAGGTATCTACAGGCAAGGCTGGAGGGATCTAAAATCCCATTTGTTTATTACCTTACTGTAAGTAAGATTGGCAGGGTTTGCACTGGTGACAGTTTCAGAATGGGTGCTTCTCTGGGATGGGGGGATGGGATGTGGGCTGAGACATTTTGCAGAATCTGTACTTGAGAGAGAAACGGTGAAGAGTAAGACTTGGAAAAGAGAATAGTAAATGAAGGGGAAAAATAAAGGGAAAGCAAATGGGAAAGGAAAGAGTTTAGTAAAATCAGGAAAGACCAGGAGATAGAAAATAAATTTTTTATGGAGATAAATGGAGTTTGTTTCAGCAAAAGGAAAGAGCAGCAAGCAGAGCACACAGCATTTGGCTCTGTAGCAAAGGACTCCTCCTGCAGTTTGCAGGTCACAAGTGAGCTGAGGCACAAGTGGGGATTCTTGTAGTTCCTCGTCCTCGCACGGAAACAGTTTTCCCATGCCAGGAACCAAAGCAGTCCAAAGTAAACGGAGACTGAGGGAATTTGCAGCAGTACTTCAGCAGGCAAACAGGAGTGCAGAGTTTACTACACAGTACTTCTGCCCTTGTCTTCCAGGAGACCTTTATCACACAGATAAACGTAGAAGGTAAATTATACTAAACTCCATCACTTATACCCCAGGCACCTATTTCCATTCATTGCATTTGGCAGTGCATACCTCTAGCAATACAGTATGTGGGCAGAAAATCTCTTTTGTTTCTATTCAGCGCTCTCTTCCCTGTTTTTCATATCATGCTCCAATGATGGATGTGAGTTCACACAAAAGTCCATAAACCCTCCTGATCTGTCAGAAGCATTAAATGTACGGTTACCACCCAAATCTTTTAATAGTCTTCTTACACTACAAATGCTGATAAATCATCTCTTTAGTGTTGCAAAACTCATGTATTGTGTTTGAAACCAAATATACATCCCCAAACGTGCAGGACTCTTCCTGTTTTGTGAGAATAAAAACCCCCCACTTTTACTTCAGCAAGAGCACATTTTACAGGAGTATTATTTTGTATTTTGCTCTTTGTGGCTATATTGTATGTTCCTTACATTGAGATATTAATACCAAAATGATGTAAAGAGATGGCATAAAGTAAAAGCGTAGTTCCCTTCCTGCTCTCTTCATTTTTTAGGGTGAGTAAATTCTGACTCGATTGTGAAAGGTGCTAGTGTTAGAGCAGCTGGTGCAAGGGAAGACTGTTTTCAAACCATTTTAAAGCACATACTTGATGCCTGAGGTTTTGTGATTTACAAGGAGCACTGGGAGGCCAGTATGACATCAGCAGGGCCCTCCTGCAAGGCAGGGGGTCTCCTCCCGCGGAGCAGTGGCTTGCTGGGAGGGCAGCTGCCTGCAGCTAGCTTGGCTCTCAGCTCGAGTATTATGTTTCCTAATCAGTGTTTGCCTTGCGCAAGAGTTGTGCTTAACTGAGTATATAAGGCAACGCGCTGAGGATGTAAATACGTGACCAGCTTGCAAAATGACAACTGGAAAGGACACAGCGCTGCTGTCCTTGATTCTCACCATTGGGGCCGCAGCACTTGTAGCTACTGGTAAGCTTCAGAGGTGATTTTCCCTATTGCCTTCTGTCAGGGGATGGAGGACGCGTGCAGCTTGCTCACCTGGGGAAACCCTGGCGTTATTGGAGAGCCGGGCACCCAACCTTGCTTTACAGAAATTAAGTCTGACTAGCAATAGTTTTTTATGTCTTTCTGTGATGTGTTTTCAGTTTGCCAAATCAAATTCCTGTTCCAAAGTCTTGTCTGCTGAGGCAGAGCAGTACACTGTTCCACATTTCTAATTTGGTATTGAGAACTTTCACACCAATCTTAAAATTAGCCTTACCTAAATGTTAGCAGCATTTGCCTATGCCAGACTATTTTCAGATATGTTAGAACCTTTTTCTTTTGGCTGCACATACTATCAAGGGTCCAGAATATATTTTGTGTATTCACAGATCTTTTCTTAGAAAGAGAATGTCATTTCTCAATGAGAGCAATCTATAGGACTTTAAACTAACAACCTGGATCAAAGAGGATTAAAATCTGTATGCAATTACTAATGTGTGTGGATAGTAGGACAATACATGCAATATACCTGAGGGAGATTATATGTACAAACCAACCAGAACAAAGGCTGAAATAATGTCAGCTATACTGGTTAGAGTTTGTTGAAGCCTTATGTATGAAAATTAATTGTTTAAGCAAATTAAAAGTGTATAGCTAAAGCTCTTGGATTTCTGGCAATTATTTACAAATAGACCAATTATGTGATTTTGTGCTCACATTCCCCAGGAGAAAAAGCAGAGCAGCCAGAAGTGGTGACCAAATACGGGAGAGTCCAAGGGTACCAATTCAAAGTAGACGCAGCTGAGAGGAGTGTAAATGTCTTTTTGGGACTTCCTTTTGCTAAGCCTCCAGTTGGACCACTGAGGTTTTCTGAACCCCAGCCACCTGAGCCATGGAAAGGGGTCAGAGATGCCACTTCCTACCCGCCAATGTAAGACAATCACAAAGCCATTGACCTTTTTAATATTTTTATATTACATGCAACTCCAGGACACTGATGTACAGGGCAATAAAAAGCCACAAAGATAAAATTCCTTCGTGCCATCTTGTTACCACCTGCAGCTGTTAATATGAATGCATTTCTAAAGACATATTTATAAGGTGCTCTTTTTGTTAAAAACTATTATCTAATGGGCATCAGTGATGAACTAATATGGACCAGCGCTTTGCCTATAGTGTCCTGTTTTGGGAGCATTTCATCATTACTTAGCAATGTTTATAAACTGTGTAGCTTTGGAGCAAAATCAGAAAGAAGCTGAGGAAATGTTGGAATAAAATATTACAAGGAAAAAAAAGTGCTTAATAGGACACATAAGAAATGCAGACCAAGTCTACTCTATATTTTAAGTGTCTTACTCTATTTGTAGTGCTGGCCTTGTTTAGTGCCTCAAGCACTAATACCTACCATTACAATATAAAAAGCTGTTGAAGATGTAAAATAACTAATTTGCATTTTCATTGAAGTAATGTGTAGCCATATGTATTTGCAGGTATATTTCTGTAATATTTTGAAACATGCAAAATTATATCCATATGTCACTGGGTACTGCTGTAGACTGTGGTTCCTTTTGACGGATCTCCTTAATGCCAGGTCAAAGGAAGGAAATATATTAAAAGTGGAAAAAATATTTTAAGTTTGTTTTCCATTGCCAACAATCTAGAAATGTACTAGAGATTGTTTCTGGTTTGCACTTTATTGTAGAAGTACAAAAACCTACATTTCGTAGCTTTGAGGTTTTAGTTATTTCTGTTGCTTGTTATTTTTTCATTTATTCAGGTGTCTACAGGATAAAGTACAAGGACAGTTTTTTTCGGATATTATTACTAATAGAAAAGAAAAAGTTCTTCTTGAAGTGTCTGAAGATTGCTTATACCTCAATGTGTACACACCCGTTTCTACAGAAAAACAGGAGAAGCTGCCTGTAAGCAAAATCATTCTAAAACCTCTAGCAAAATTATTGTACAGCAAACATACAACCTGTACTATTTGCAGACTTAAAGGTGCGGTTTTGTGATGATGATCAAGTTGCATGCTTTGCCCCAGTAAATATTTGCTGAGCTTTACAAGATACGCAAAATCCTATTTCACAAATAAAATTTTAATGACATTTTAGCTAGGTGATGTTTGATTTCCTCTAAATAATCTGTGAAAAGTCACGAGGTGCTGGTATAATGTAAGTATTTTATAAAATCAATAGCATTTTGTAAAATTGCAGGCCTCATATTTGAAAGACTTCTACCATTTGTAAAAGGTAATCTGAAAGAGTCAGGAGTGAAACAGCATACAATAGTATATTTTAGTTTACATTGAGTTTTTATCACTGTGGGCTCTTATCTGTGCTGGGTTGTTTCTGGTTTTGTCTTTGCAGGTCTTTGTATGGATCCATGGAGGTGGATTAGTTTTTGGAGCAGCTTCATCATACGACGGCTCGGCATTAGCGGCCTTTGACAACGTGGTGGTTGTAACAATTCAGTACAGATTAGGTATCATTGGGTATTTTAGGTAAGATGTTTTATCTCAGTCTTTGCTAAGTGATTTCCAAAATTATGTGTGCAAAGCCTTTGTGAAGAGACGTGCAGAATACTTGCCTATGCCACAAAACCATACATTTCTTAATTACATACCCAACAGTTGGGAACAAATTATGAGTCCCAAGTCAGCTCCCAAGCCTGTTCTTGTTTGATTGCTTCTCCAATCTCAGCGCTTTCTGAGGCAGTTATTTTCAGTTGTGCAGAGAAGTTCTGTGTAAAGATTGGCGGGTGACTTCTTATACCACAGGTTGTATTTTTCTCTGCCTTTTTTCTTGCATGGAGCATTTACACAAATCTATTCTTTCTCCTCAGCACTGGTGATAAGCATGCCCAAGGTAACTGGGGGTATTTGGATCAAGTAGCAGCTCTTCAGTGGATTCAGGAAAATATCATACATTTTGGAGGAGATCCAGGATCCGTCACTATCGCTGGAGAATCTGCAGGAGGAGTCAGCGTTTCTGCTCTTGTAAGTTCACAGTAATATCAACTTTTAATTACTAGGTAAAGAAAAACCATCCATGTTCATTTTTAATAATTGCATGAAAAGTCAGTGAGAGAAAAGGGATGGTTTCATAGTAAATGACACATCACCTTGGTCTATAATACAATGTGATATCAATACAGCTTCTGATTGCTGAAAATATTCTTTTCATATCCAAATCTTTTAGTTCAGACCCAAAATGTTATTCCTTATCTACTGAATTGAATTCTGCGGGGGTTTTTTTGGGTTTGGTTTTTTTTTCATTGGCAAAAACCAAAAACTGTATCCTTGTGAGGGAAGTCCTTTAAGAGGATGTATTGCCCATTTCCAGTTTGCTTTGACAGTTACTTGTGCAATGCAACCGAGGCGAGTAGTCATGATATCTGAACTCGACATGCATTTTGTGACCCAGAGATGATGTATAATTTTTACATCAACACTGAGCACGCTGACTAAGAGATTCTCCTTCTCCAGTTTCTCACAATTTGGTACAGCTCACACAGTGAGACCAGGGTTCAGCAATACACGTGATAAAAATTCCTGTGTCCTAAGCTCCTGCCCTCTGGCCGATAGTTCTTTATTCCCCTCCTGCAGCACAGCCAGACTATCTTGGACATAGTTCTATTCCATCCATATCTGGCTTGCAGTGTCGTTCCATGAAGTCTGGGAAGCAAGGAGTGGTGGGAGGGGAAAAGGCAGACATGAACTCCTTATCCCTGACCGTGCTGCCAAAGCCCTCTGCATAGCTGAACCATGATCAGGGGCTACAGAATAACGCTCTTACAACAGTTGTTTTCAAAATGTTTTAAATGGCAATTCCTGATACTGAAATTCTAAGTCAGTAGTCAGACGTAATGCTTGTCATGCTTGTGATGCTTGTTCTTGCTTTTTTACAGGTCTTATCTCCCCTGGCGAAGGGCTTGTTTCATAAGGCCATTTCAGAGAGCGGTACTGCAATCAGGGTTTTGTTCACTGACCAGCCTGAGGAGGATGCACAAGTGGGTGTTTTGGGGTATTTTTAAGTATTTTTTCCAGATATCTTAAACTGCTTATTCCAAAATGTAAAAACGGATTTTTTTTTTCTTGTGAAACTACAACCACAGTCACTAAAGACAGTCTTTCTGTGTGCAGATAATACATGTTTAATGATGCTTTGCTTTTCACATACCCAAATATCCACATATGTGTGAGTGAAAGCAAAAGACTAGGGAAGTGAAAAGGCAGGGAAGAATTGTGAAATGTAAAGGAGTACTACGAGATGCACTGTCTTCAAGAAAAGTAGAGCTATAATTTTTGGCTGGAAAATGGCACTAGATTCTGAATACTCTTCTCTTCCCCTCCTGTTTGATGCCTGTTGTGTGCAAATAAACAAGACTTTATTCAATTTGTTTATATTTGAAAAGAAGAGCTGACTTCGACACAATTTTTTTTTTTTTTCAGCTACAAGAAACAACTTCCAGGAACCCGGATTTGCTAATCTGGGATATAAAAGAGGCAACTTTATAATGAGCTCTGTCTCTCTAATGACAGCTATTACTCCACTCAAAAAGAATCATCAAGAATGGCACAATGTGCTCTTTCTTACCATCCACATGGTTGTACTCTGTGCATCACTCTAACTCCTTCCTGCCATCCTGCCTTCTCAGCTCAGCATGTTTTTTACCTCGGTCTATTCCTGTATCAAAATATTGTGGAGGCATACACTTCAAGTTTAGACTCCCCCCTGCTGGACTCAGGCTGGGTGGCACACAGAGCCTTCTATGGGAAGTGTGTGAAAGCGAGTGCTTGTTTTTTATTGATTGCAGAGAATTGCTACTGCCTTTGGCTGCGAAAAATCCAGTTCAGCTGCAATGGTTGAATGCTTAAGAGGAAAAACAGAAGAAGAGATAATTCAGACAACACTAAAAATGGTAGGTGGAATTTTACTTCTCGCATTGAAATGGCATTTCAAATTTTATCATAACAGAGTATGCTCTTTGTGTGTTGTAATATTAGGAGAACTTGAAATGAATGTAACATCTGACTTTTTTTGACATTTTCAGGATTTGACAACACTGCAGCTATGCTCTACCTCACCTGAAAACTGTAAACAGGTTACTTCCCTTTCATTCTGCACGGACTTTGAGCTGCTTGTGTTTTGCTGTCATGCTCTACCAGGGGAAGGAAAAGATTATATGGAATGTTGCAGCTTCTCCTGGAGAACCTGAAAATTAACTAATAGAATATATTATGTCCTACTTAAAATTTCTTATCACAGTGCTGGCTGCCATGTTCCTGTGCAGTTTCAACACAGAAGTTAATTTTTCCACTACTGCTCCACACATCCATAATAGGATTGAACTAACTAAGCGATGTAAACTGGACATCATCCCTTACGTTTCACAAACATTAAAAATAGAATGCTGATCTTCACAGAATCTTCTGCCTAGTGCAGAAAATCTATCTGAGCAAATTTAGAGATGGTTTCAATGCTCTTACTTCTTATATTTTCACTTGGTACTTTATTTTGTATTGCTTTGGAACTGCAGTAAAAATCTGAATTTCTTTTCGAGAAGCAAAATTCGTGTATTAATGAAGCTTTGCTTTCTTTTTTTTTTTCCCTCCAGCCTTCCCTGTTTATCAGTGCATCTGCAGATGGTGTATTTTTTCCAAAGAGTCCCAGGCAATTACTATCTGAAAAAGTGATCAATGCAGTCCCATATATAATAGGAGTAAATAACTGTGAATTTGGATGGGTACTTCCTATGGTAAGAGACTCATAATGTTGTTATCATATGTCATATATCATTTTGTTATACATAAAATATATCATTTTGTTAATACAAGACTCTAATAAATATGATTCACTGTATCACACAGATAATGAAATTTCCTGCTTACACAGATGGTCTGGATAAAGATGTTGCACGTCAAATTTTACAGAGCTCCTTAGCATTATCACTTAAGGTAAGAGACCATTTTCAGAATAACCCAGTGCTGCTTCTTCACTGGTCTGGTTCTATATTTGTACTCCTGGGGGGTGTATTTTAGAGGCAAACTTCATCCTGTTTGACAGTTTCCTAGCGTGGGGCAGTAATGGGCAGCAGATGTGGTGGATTCCTGTTGCCAGTAGCAATTGAAAATACACCTTAAATTTCTGTCCTAAATGCCCCTCTTTTTAAGAAGGAGTTCTGTGGAAATCCGAGAGTGATTCAGGTACCTAAACATAGATCTCTTGTGACATTTTAGATACCCTAGGTTACCCAAGACACACATGGTACTAGCAGGTATGACACAAGACCTATAGAACACACCATCCTGAAGCAGTAGCTGGAGACTAGAAAGGATTACCTGAGGTGTTTAAAATGGCACTGAGACATCTATGTTAGGTATCTTGAGGTTTTGCTTCCCTGTAATTTACAAACCTCTTAGCCTTCTGGTTCCTTTGTGCTCTCCTGAAACTACTAGATATAGAAAAATGCAGATGAATAGGTAAGAATTAAGGACTTTCTAAATATGGCCAGTACTTGCAATGGATCATTCAGTGTCACAGACAACCATCATGAACTTGGAAAGGCAGAGCCCAGGCTTGTTCTAAAAGGGAGTAAATTACAGCCATCTGTGACAGTAAATGAATTTTATGGAGTCCAAAAGGATTTCTTTTCTCTTACAAGGGTTGTTTCCAACCCTCTCAGAACTGAGAACAGACTACCGTATCTATTTATCAGCATCACTGACTGATGTTTAGATAAAGATGTTTGATCTTTAGATCTTGCAAACCTCTTTTCCCTGAGAACATTTAAATCCAGTAGCTGCGTAAGTCACAGTTCTGAGCCTGAGCCATACACTGGCACAGTTGAGGATTTTCTCTGAAAGAAGGTAATGTTTGGGGCTTAGCCAGGGACGCACAGATGGCACACTCAATTAGTGCTGCTACTCTTTATAATATTCATCATCATGATAAGACGTATTTTTGTTGTTAATTTCAGGGTATTACTACTGAAGTGATTGATCGAGTATACAATGAATACATAGGGAATGCAGAAAACCGTGCTCAGGTGCGAGATGGCCTTCTTGATGCCATAGGAGACCCTTTGTTTGTTCTCTCTGCCATTGAAGTAGCTAGATACCATAGAGGTGAGTCTCTCATTCAGCATCTGTTAGAAGAAATGCAGAATTCCATCCTGGGGTGTGTTTATGGACAGTATACATCACACTTCATTATCCAAAGAACTGATAGTGTTTTCATTTCATCAAAAAACTTTGTAATGAAAGCTTATCATCTTTGGTGGGCAGGTATTTTCGGCTCTTAAACTAACACTCTTCTTTATATTTTCTACTAGACGCTGGCAACCCAGTCTACCTTTATGAATTTCAGCATCGGTCAAGTTCAGCAGCAGGTGTTGTACCAAATTTTGTAAAAGCAGATCATGGAGATGAGATTGCCTTTGTCTTTGGAAAGCCATTCTTAGCCGGTGATGTATCCATGCTTACTAAAAAATTCCTTTTAAAACATCGTTATTGTTAATTTTACTTACTGGAGGCCTTTTAGAATAGACTTTCTCTCTTAGAAACACTGAAATCAACATAACCATTTCCTGTCTTTAGTAGTAGTTACTTTTCATGAAATCATTCATCTGCAGTTCTCTCCTAGGGCTCTGCTCGGGTAAAACTCCCGTAGCTCAGAGTAACAAATAGAACTGATTACAGTCTATTGGAATAAATTTAGCCGCTGCTTTTTCCATTATTTAGTTTTTAATGTTGCCATTTCATCTCTCACTTTGCAGGGTATGCTACAGAAGAAGAAAATAAACTTAGCAGAACCGTTATGAGATACTGGACTAACTTTGCTAGAAATGGGTGAGAATCATGATGCTAATTACAGCGCAAGTTTTGTCTGTGCTGCCTGAAATATAACGGCAATACTTAGATGGTGGTTCCTATAAATTTGGCAGAATTTAAGATAAATACTTAAGCAAATTATTTCTATTCTTAATTATTGCAAGAAAAATGTTTTATATGAACTTGCAGACCAAAAAAGAAAAAAAAAATAATCTAAGAGCTATTACTCCATCTGTAATGGAGTTTTAGATCCAAAAGTAATGGCAATTATTAAATGCTTGCTATTCCACTGATGAGTATTTTGATAAAAAACATCGAACAATTCAGGTATTAGAATCACATAATCTGAGCTCGTGTTGGTTTTCTGAAATGTGCTCAGCCTGAGCGGCCAGAGCACAACTGATAGGCAAACGGAAAGATAACTTTTCATTATATTATTTCCAGAAATCCCAACGGAGAAGATTTGGTACATTGGCCTCGGTATGATCTGGATGAAAGATACCTGGAAATAGACCTAATGCAAAAGGCAGCCAAGAAATTGAAAGAACGCAAAATGGAGTTTTGGACACAGCTCACAAAACAAATGATGAATGAAAGGAGAGAACACACAGATTTATAAGAGTTGTGGAGGGTACAGTTTGCTTTTAAAACCCAAGGTAAAGTCAAACAAAATTAGTTTGTCAGGATGCAGAATTTAATAATCACCTTCTAATTCACTATTATGTAATCTGTTGTCATAATCACAGCGAAAAGAGAGAACCGAGGGAAATGTGGAATGTTTAAGGGACTAAAAATCACTATTTAATGAAGCAAACAGGAAAAACCCACAATCTTTCAGGTTCAAAAAGACCATGGTATCTACTCTGTGGATATAAAAACTGAATAATGCTCCTGTGAGAAGGAATGAGGGAGGAATTTGGCAAATATATTGAAATCTGTAAGAAATAATCTATACAGTGTCTATCATAAGTGTCATAATATGTTATCTGCATATTCCCCTCTTCTTTCAGAAGAGAATGGTCAGTTGTCATTCTTACAGCCTCTTTCCACTTTTTTTAATTGGCAATAGCTTGTAGGGAGTGGGACATCCATCAAAAAACACCTGTGAGATAGGCTTGACATCTTGCAAATGAGGACAGAAAATCTCTACTTGTTTTCTTGTTTTGTAAACTGTTATAAATAAATGTTGCTTTTGATTTTTTTTTTAACTTCCTTTTCTTTCACTTAACTGATACAGGCTAATTCCAAGAGGTTAAATCATACACAAAAGCCAGAAACGTGCCCAGTTTCTTTCTTCAGCCTGAAGGGTTTCAGATACAAATTTTACAGCTTTCCTTGCAGGACCTGAATCCCAAGGCTCTAGGGTTTCCTAGAGACTGTTCTGTGATGTGATTATCTGTTCTCCAACCCTTCCTGGCAAAGAATTCGCAATTCCCTGGGTGGAGGGAGGAGGCATTGCTGGCAGGAGAGTGTTGTGGTTTTGGCCAAATTGGTCAATGCTCCCCCCCAGCCTCTCGTACATGGAGAGGAGGAGAAGGAGAGATAGAGATTTACAAGTTTAGAAGACACTAAACTACTTTAATGAAATATTAATAATAAAATAAAAAGGGAAATAATTAAATAAATACAGTATATACAAAACTGTATTAAGCTCCCAGGATGGCATCACCAGCAGGCACTGGGGAAGTCCCAGACTGGACTCAGCAACGGGTGGGAACTGGATTCCACAGCTGGAGTCGGGAACCCACGGATCGGGATCAAAGGCAGATGAAGAGACAGGGTCCTCCTCAGACGTCGGCCATTGAAGGAAAGAGAGACAGACCTTTTGATCCCTCAGCTTTTATACTGAGCATGGGACAGATGGGATGGAATACCCCTGTTGGTCGGGTTTGGGTCACCTGTCCTGTCCGTTCCTCCCTGCAGGTGGGACCCCTCTACACTTTTCCATTTCTGACCCTCCAGCGGGACAAATAACAAAATTAGCTGACCTTGGTTGTTACAGCAATAAGTATAAGCAAGAGCCTCTCTGCATACCATTCCTTGGCACAAACTGTAAACATTGGTCTTATCACTCTGAGAACAAACTGGTTTCGGCACAACATGCTGTTAATTTCAGAGAGTTAGAAGGGGCCTAGCTAAAAAATAAAATTACTGAACGGAAAATTGTTTTGGTTTTACCTCAAATCAGGACAGAGAGTCACCCACTGAGACAGAGGGGAGAGCAAAGTTTGGTGTTGTTCACTGATGATGTCAGCTCAACATTGTCCGTGGGCCCACAAAGGGAAGACCTGCTGCTGTGAAACCCACGTACCCCCAGCCTTTCTCCTTTCCAGGGCACTAGCAGCTGTGACCACATTTTTGGCATCTCTGGAATGCACACAAGTAACGGAGTGGCTTTTTGGCAAAGTTACACGACAAGCAAGATACACTTGCCAGGCACAAAGGAACGCACGATGTAAGCATCCAAGAATCTATATAAGAACTCATAACAATAAACAAACGGCAGTAAATTAGCTCTAATTACCCCTTCAGCCAGTGTGGAGCTTACCCTTCCACCTCCCCCAGTGTCCCACAGTCCATGGCCACCCTTCCCGGGAGGGGCTGTCACAGCCACGCATTGGCAGCCCGAGTTCCTGCCCGCAGGTGCTGATTTCTGATGGATGTCATCTTCCTCCTCCCCTCTGGGTTCACTTGGGCTTGCTTGTACACACTGGTGGAACTTGAGCAGTGTGATCTGTACTGAGCCTCTGCCTGGCTACCCCCTTTTGTGCATTTTTTCCATAACTTCTAAAAAACTACTAATTATTACCATGACTTGCAAAAATACATCATTAAGTAACAGCTTATTGTAGTAAGAGTGTTCAACCATACTGCTACCTCTGTCACACATTTCTTAATGCAGCATATGGGGCACACTGCGCATTTTATGCCTTCCCCTGTTTTCATCTAAAGTAGCATTTAAGACCATTACTGGTTTATTTGTTGAATCAGTGTTTCTGGCCTTGCAGGCTCACAAAAATTTTTATCTTAAACAAGACAGAAAAAATCTCATGTGTTTGTGAATACAAAATCATAGGTATAACTTTTGTGGGAAAGTGAGGCCGGTCAGTTCATTAGGCACGTGTGGTAACAAAGTAGTTTCTGACTGCGTGGGCAGAAGTGTTCTGTTGATCGCTCTACTTTAAAGCCCCAAATATAAAGAACGGTAAGCTTTCAAACAGCTGAGAAAGGAATAATACTAGGGCCACAACGTGTAGGTTACCTTTAAGTAGCAGATTCCTACATTATTATCGTATATCTTTACTATTAATGATCACTTGGTATAGATACCCAGTTTGGCTCAAGATAAGAGTACATATACATTAAATACAAATATATGCACTCTGCACCTATATTTGAAGAAATTCTTAGCAGTATATTTAGTTGACAATTTTCAGCAAGAACTGCTGATATTGTTCTGTTTTTCACATTCTGTCAATAGAACACTTAATCTTTTAAAAAAAATGTATTGATTATACATAATTTCTGTAATTGCCTTTCTAAGTCAGTGACCAAGCAGGTTTGTTACATACCATTCCCGCTTCTCAGGTCAGCTCTCCTCTGGCGAAGAGTTTGTTCCATAGGGCTGTCTCAGAGAGTGGAGTTGTAGCCAGAACTCTGTTAACTGACCGTCCTGAAAAACAAGCTAAAGTAACTAATTTTAAAATGCATGGTGTTCCACATTTTACTCCTTTAATGGTATTTAGGATTATTACTGACCTTTTAATATTGTAGCTTTCCACACATTGATGCTTCCCATGGAAAAAAGTCCATCTGCACGTCCATTTATGATACTGCTTTGTTCAAACTTGCAAATACTCAGTATTTTGCATGCTGTTGTAACTTATTTATGTCACAGCTTTTACAAGAAACATGACTCCGGTCTTTAGTTGTGATGGAAGGAATTGGAGTTCTGCAACATGCCTTAGCATTCCCAGCACAGTGTAGCTGACGACTGTTCACTGTCACTCAGTTGCTGAAGAAAGTACTGACCCCGGGGGAGTGAGTGGCACGGTTAATATAAGAAAATTGTCAGTCTTTTGTTACACTGATTGCAGGAAATTGCAACTATGCTGGATGTAAAAAACCTGATTCAGCTGCAGTGGTTTGGGGCTCAAGAGAAAAAAAAGCAAAAGAGAAGGTAAGCATAACTCTAAAAATGGTAGCTAGTGCTGTGCTTTGTTTTATGAGACAGAATAAAACCTTCTCTGAGGAAGCAAACACATTCTATAACACTTGCTTGGGTTTTGCAGGACTTCACAAGAGTGCACTTGAACAATAAATAATACCGCACCTGGAGAATCTGAACAGGAACATTCCCCACCCTGCATTTCAGGTAGAAGCGTATTCATCACAGGAATGTAAACAATTAATGCTTTTTGGTCCCCCCCCCCGGGAATGGCTACGAACCAGGCAGGCTCACAAATACCAGAAAGGAGAGTTAAAATTGCAATAATGGGACTGTCCAGCTTTGCACAGCTCTTTGTGTCACCTTTGTCACCAGCGGGGCACTTCCCAGCAGCTGGCTGACCTTTCCATACAGCGTGTGAGAGGGAAGGACTGCACGCTGCAGGGAGCAATACAACATGCATCAAGCCTTCTAGGAAACACAGCCACTGAGAAAGCTCTCCTTTTTGCAAAGGTCTCCTTTTTGCAAAACGCACCTTTTGTTAGTAGCTGCGTCACCTGCCGCCATAACCAGTTTTTCCACATCACTGTGCTGACCTGTCAGTTCTTTTGCAATCTTAGCACATAAGGTTATTTTAACCTTTTACTCATCCAACCCTGAGAAGCTGGGATCAGAAACTGGTTAACAAGTCATTCTCTGTCTTGAGTATGCCATATTAAATTCCTGTGCGGAACTAAAATTGTGTCAGAGAAACTTGGAACAAGGCCTGAAGCTTAGTTACCTTTGACATTATACATTATTACTAAAAAAAGGTCACTTGGGTGATTTCTTTGGGTCAATACTGAGAAAGCTGAATTATCTTCCCAAGCAAAACCAGTATGTAAATAACAAACGGGTAATCAGTGTCAGATTGTTAAAATTCTGTTTTCCTTATGCACAGGGAGAGCAGAGGCATTGCTGGCTGGAAGAACCACGCAGATATTCATGAAATTCCCCCTTGAGCTCCTGCAAACCTCTCACTTCCAAGTGGAGTTGCAGCAAGTAACACTGAAGCACCAGCCCTGAGTTTTAATTACTTGTAGTTGAAAGGAGGGTATCGTGAGGGGGGGTGGGTCTCTTCTCCCACATAACAGGCGATGGGACAAGAGGAAACAGCCTCAAGTTGTGCCAGGGGAGGTTTAGGATGGATACTAGGAAAAATTTGTTGACCGAAAGGGTTATCAAGCACTGGAGGAAGCTGCCCAGGGCAGTGGTGGAGTCGCCATCCCTGGAGGTATTTAAAAGCTGGGCAGACGTGGTGCTGAGGGACACGGGGTAGTGGTGGACTCGGCAGGGCCAGGTGAAGGTTGGATGTGATGATCCTAATGGTCTCGTCCAGCCTAAATGATTCTATGATTGTGTGATCCTAAGTAGCACTGAAGCACCAGCTCCGAGTTTTGATTACATGTTTATCCATCTATTAGACAACCCAGGGGACTTTTGTGAATTTCAGCATTGGCCCAGTCGAAGGGAACGCCCGACCCCAAGCCGTGTGAGTGCAGACTGCGCGGTCGCCATCGCCTCTGTCACCGCAGAGGATGGCTTCCGTGAGGGAAAGCCCTTCTCGGCATGTATATGTGCTTGCTGGAGGATTTGTGCACAATTATTTACCGCCGCTTGAGCGCAGTTACAACAGAAACGCCTCTAGGGCAGTTCCGCGCGGTGTTCGGCGTTGAGGCTTGTGTCNTCAGGACTGGGCGCCCTCGGTGCGGGCGGCCCCGCCGCGGTGCGGGGCCTGCGGGCGGGCGCTGGCCCAGCTGGTGCAGGTGTACTGCCCGCGGGAGGGGTCCCCTTTCCACCGCCTGGCCAACGTCTTCGCCTGCGGCCGGGAGGGCTGCCGGGGAGCGCCCCGCAGGTGAGGGCACGGGCCCCCGCCCCCGCCGCCGCCCCCCCGGCCGGTGCCTTACCTCTCTCTGCTTTCCTTACACGGCGGGCTAAAGCTGGACGGTGCTGCGTTCCCAGTATTTGCAGGCGGAAGAAAAGGAACCCCGGGC
>VXBH01000020.1:530889-543893 GCA_013400035.1 Rynchops niger
TAGCCGCCGTCGGTCGGCGGGGGGCGGCTGCGCCTCTTGGGGAGCCCGTAGTTGAAGTCCGCTGGGGAAGAGCGGCGTGCCATGTTTGCTGCCCGAGAAAGGCTTAGTTTTGCTTAACGCCGCCTTTGCTAATGCCGTGGATAATGGTCCGGTGATGGATTGCAGCGAAAAACAAAATACGTGGGAGGCGAACCGTATTTTTAGATACCGAGTTGTAAAACTGTCAGTCTTGGAAGGCCGATCAGAGTAGCTTCCCGCGGGCTGCTGCTTTCGCTTTTGCTTCCTGATGCTAATCTCTGTCTCTAGGAAGGGCAGGATTGAGAAGGGTGGTCGGGGGAAGGGGGTCGAGAGAAATACTCTTAGCAGAACTCCAATTACCTAGTTTCCGGGCCTTTATTAATTTCTTAGAGAAGTTATGGAAAGTATCTGGTTTTAAGAAACCACGTGAGTAGAAATCCTGCACAGGTCTGTGCCTTTGAATGTGTTTTCACTTGTGTGTGCCTGGCCAGGAATCGCATCTGAGAGTTTTGTATGACGAGTTGCACGAAGTTGGTTTTTACAGTCAGACTTGTTGAGCAAGGCATGTTAGAAACAGCTTTTATCTAAAAGCTATATCGGCTTGTAGAAGGGTATGGCTGCTGGTTTGCCTTGTTATTCATACAACTTAGGCCTTTCTATTTAAATACTCTTTAAAACTTGTAGGATGTGCTTAAGTCTAATTTAAAATTGTCCCTTTGATTTGAGTCTGCCACTGGGAGCCTATCCGATTTTAACACTGTACCGGTTAAGTAAACATGTACAGAAGAGTGGGTGCCTGCGTTTTCTGCACTGTTATTTCCCTCGCTTTTTTTTTTTTCTTTATTCTGCTGTGTCATTTGCCTACTCCTGCAGTCCATTATGATAGAAAGAGTCATATGTCCTGATTTTCCAGTTAGTCGTTAGGCATAAATCTCATTGGGGTATGCTTTTTGTTTCGCTTATTATAGCTTGATTTTTTTTGTATTGTCTTTCAAGGCCAAGTTGGTTGGACTTTAAGTACATGTTGGATCGGGGCCATCTTCATTTAAAAATATCATTGGCAGCGTTTTGTGCAAGACAGTAACGTTTTGATAGCATATGGAGTGAGTGAGCAAAAGATGAGGCGAGAGCAGAAAGAATTGCTACACAAAGAGGAAATTTGCTGTTAGGAGAATAAATTGCTTTGGTCAATGTTTGTGATATTGTTGAGGGTTTTCCTCAGTTATTAAATACTAACAAACTTGAACACCTGAAAATGCCTTTTATTTTTATAAGTAAGTTTTGAAATATTTTTTAAACCAAAATATTAATACTAAAAAAAATAAATCTAGTAGTTTTGAATACCAGATAACTCACAAACATGTGATTTCATTAAGTGTACTTTATTGAAAGGCAGTGCCGTTGTCCTCATGATTGAAGAACAAAATCAAGTTATTCAAAATCCAAGTCTGAATTAAGACCATGAGTATATATTCTTTGGAAGTTCTGAGGCATTTCTGTATAACTTAAAAAAACGGGAGCAGCGTAAAAGTTGCTAAAAAAAGCGAACAGTTAAATTCTGATCATTCTTAGCTAGATTGAAGCTTCTGTTGAGGTCTGATGGTCTCAAGTATTCTCTTTGGAGAGAAACTTCCTTTGGTTCTTTTGGTCTTTGTAGTACTGTTTTCAGTTGTAGCTTCTGTCACTTGCTATTGTCTCCAGTTAAAATGCTAACAGCTTTCTGGGTAGTGGAAGTTTTCAGAGAATTATGCACTTCATCATTTTCACTTCAAGTTTTTGGGATTTTTGGCTTTGGACTAAGCGAGCTTTCACAGTGTGTCTTGTGAGAAAGGGAAGGAGGTAGAAATGTGTTTTCATTGAGAGATACAAGACCATGGATAGTTACAAGATTACGATGGGTAATAAAGACTAAGAGTCAGGCCTTTATAATACATTTCTAAAACGTTTTATGTTTTCTCTTTGCTCTATATCCACAGGTGCTTTTCTTTAGTGTTTAAATAAAACTCTTTAGCTATTACAGTTCCTAGTATATTAAAACTTAATCCTTAAATTAAAAATATTCCCTTCAGAAAACAGGAAGTTTAATCTTGTATCTCTCATGCAAAGGATCTTCAATGGGAAGTGTGTGGCATACTTTTTTCTTTATTCAAGTTTGGTTAATAAAATACAAAGTGTATGAGAACACGCTTGGTAGGTTAGGTTTCAACCTCACACTGCACAATTGGTGCAATAGTACTCTCCATGTAGTTGAAAGCACTACTGTGTTCAGTATGTCAGCTTTGTCTATGGGAATTTGGGAGAAATATCTCAGAAAAATTGTCTGAAATGTCTGAAAAACTGTCACCCTCCCCTCCTAGTTAAAAATGTTAGGGACAGGAGAGGACTTTAAAAAGAGTTGTTGATCAGAGAAACTGTTTACTTAAAGGAAAAGTTGAGGCAACAAAGGTAGGAGTAAATCTTCTCAAAGTTCTAATTAAACGTTCTTAATTCTTGTGGTGGTGGGATAAAGATATTTGGAATTGTTATGTTCGTATGCTTATGTTAATAAGTAGAGATATGGACTTTAGGGGAATTATGGTCATGGCATCCTTTGAGGCTGTACATCCCAGGTGTTCTGTGGTATATGTTTTTAAACACCTTGACTGTGCTACTAGAACTCTTTTTTGTAAGTAGACTTCATTTTTTTTTTTTTAATATGCACTTAAGCAGTTAGCCCTGGTGACCAACAGTAAAAGCTTTTGCCCTGCGGTCTCTGAATTAGATGACAATGCAGCCTTCAGTTTACTGATTTGGTTGCTCAAAGCCATGTTCAAAGACGAAGTAGAAGGACTAATTAGTTTGCTGAGTAGCCTTTCGTGGACCCTGGGGCAGTGTGGTGCAGAGCCGGCGTTTCAGGGTGGTTAGTCCCATGGAGGGTCTGACCAGACCTATCTAGACGGGTTCCTGCCGTGCTCCTGAGGAATTCTCCCTAAAATCTTTATCCTGCAGTAAATAGGACAATCAGTTGTTGACTTTCTACTAACTACTGTGCACACGTATCAAAATTCATATGTGGTTTTAGTAGGGATTCTTTCTTCAGGAAGTTTGCTGTCATATAGCCCTTAATTTTTGATACATGGTTCCAGTGTTGGTAGTTACTTAAAATGTATGGATTCCTGAAGACAACTAGGTGATCCCCTGTGCCTCTGCAGTTGCTGTAGTGCAGATGTATCACCTGTATGCGGGTCTGAAAAGGGGTCTGTACAGTTTATGCATTTTGGTCAGTGGTGTTTGCTTCAAACCGTTAACGATTTTGTTCCTTTTATTTCTGTGAAAGTGAAACAGCTGTCTCTTGTGTGTTTATAGATTGATTTGGATACTATTGATGTCAGCAATCTCAACAGGCAGTTTCTGTTTCAAAAGAAACATGTTGGAAGATCAAAATCACAGGTGAGGAGAGAGTGAAAGCTCAAGTCTTAGTGTTATTTTATGGACAGTGTTAGAAACATGTCACAATTTTTTTTCTACTGTGAAGAGGTAAGTGTTGGTTGGTTGATCATGGCTATCCACAACATTTCATTATAAAAGTGTTTAAATCTCTTAAGGTAGTCAACTTACTCGATACTCAACTGGTATTGAGTCTGTCTTTAGAAGGAAGGAAGAAATAATAAGTGGTTTTTTGTTTTTGTTTTTTTTTATTTCTAGGTTGCCAAGGAAAGCGTGTTACAGTTTTATCCAGAAGCTAATATTATAGCTTACCATGATAGCATCATGAAGTATGTTTGTTTTTAAGCTCTAACTACATGTTTTGATTTGCAAGTACTGTCTTGTTTAAATGCTACAATGGTTTGCTTTAAGATCCTTTACAAAGCTACCACAGTAAGAAGGAATAGCTGTAAATATGAGACTACCACACACCTGAGCAGGAGTGTGGATTTTGCATGGGTTTCCTTAAGCTCTGGTAGTAAGCTGTAGTCATTTGCTTGTGTCTGTTTTTCATTTTATTAGCAACATTTACTATATAAGTTTCTACAGCGTAAGGATGCCCTGATGTCTTAAGCAATAATTAGATAAAAATAAATGTGAATGTTGAGTCCATGATTAAAAACACCAAGTGCTTTGTGTACGTGTAGATAACTGAGTATCATTTATATGTGCCCCAAGCTGTTAAAATTTAGTCTTTATGGTCCATAACCAATGAATACAAGATTATGTGGATTTTCATTAGCTGTTTCCTATGTTTTAATTTGTATTTGTACAGTTTCTTAAAAATTGATATTCTGTAAATCAAGGTTTGAACTCTGATGTTGCTGTTAGAAACTGAAACACTGACTCATTGCATCCTTCTCCTGAAACTGTAAAATGGTTAATCCTGTTTCCTCTTTACTTTCTCTTCTTTGCCACCTTCTTCCTGAAATCAGAAAAACACAATGTAAAGATACTAAAGTGTCAAGACTTTAAAATCCCATGTCTTGGCTCCTAAGGGTATGGAGGCATGATCAAAACCAATTGAGCTATCAGAGTATAATGAATTATCAACAGTCTCATGAGCTGTGGTAATTACAGCGTGCATGTTTTAGCCTCAGCTGATGGCTTTTAAGGTCAGTTACCATAGCTTAGCCAATTTACTCATTAGGTCAGAGCAGTGTAATCACTTCTTCGTTGTCTGCCTATTTCATTGGTCAAATTAGTACTAATTGCAATAGCTTCCTTCCAGCAGCATAAAATTTATGCTTTCACTCGGCTTTAAAATGGGCAGAAGACAAATGGGGCGGTTAAAGGCTAGCAGTAAGTCTATAATATGTGTAATTTATCACACGAACATCAGTCCACCCGTTGCATGTGTATAGCTGCTGTTGTGGCGAAGTAACCGACAACTTTGATATGCCATTTTGAGTATTTTTTTTCTTTTCTGTAGCCCTGACTATAACGTAGAGTTCTTCCGCCAGTTTACCTTGGTTATGAATGCTCTGGATAACAGAGGTGAAGTTTTCACTATGATTTTATATGGAAGATGAAATACTGTTGCTTATTCATATAAACAGAACTTTAGTGTGTTCTACTGTTAGTTCTGCAATGTCAGTTAAATAACAAATATCCTCTTATCCCATCTGTAGTTTGACTAATGCTTGTGTGTTTCACACAATTGGAAAGGGTAGTTAGTGCTTTTACAAGTGTTTTGAAAGTAAGCATTAACTACTATGTTGCTGCTTTATGGGAACCAATGAGTATTGTGTGTATATATGTAACTTACTCAGTTGTGTTTGCTATATTTAATAGTGTTGATATATTTTGTGTTAACTGGAAAATTGACTTTGAAAAAGGTGTAGTGCTCTGTAATAAAATAAGGCAGATTAAGGATAAGTGTTAGCATAGGAGGGTAGTTTGAATTTGGAGAAGTAAAACTTTTTTCTAATTATTCAAATATTTCTTTAAAAACTCTTGATTTGCAGCTGCCCGTAACCATGTGAACAGGATGTGTCTGGCTGCTGATGTTCCTCTTATAGAGAGTGGAACTGCAGGCTACCTTGGACAAGTAACAGTTATTAAAAAGGTTAGGTTGTCTATTCCTCTTGTCGCTTTAAGATTAAATCATTCGCTATTTTAGACAACAGGGGGTTGCGTGTTTAGACATACAGTTACAGTTCATCTGGTAATGGCATATACTATCAGTGGCATTCACAGTGTGACAAGAAATATTTCACTTTTCACCAGGGAGTGACAGAGTGTTATGAATGTCACCCTAAACCAACTCAGAAGACTTTTCCAGGCTGCACAATCCGAAATACTCCATCAGAACCTATCCATTGCATTGTGTGGGCTAAGTATTTGTTCAAGTAAGTGACTTAAAAAAAAAAAAAAAAAAAGGTACTGTCGTTCACTAAACCTACAGATGGAGAAATAAAGTGGACACACGCTTTTTGGGGGTTTGTCAGTTTGTTTGTTTTGTTAAATGAATATGGATTATAGCAAAAACCTCCCAGTTCTTTTGACCTGGGTTTTGGGGTAGGTTAGTACTTAGGCCTTGCTCTAATATCACAGAAAAACTGGCAGAGTGCTTTGGCACAGCAGTGTAGGTTGAGATTACTTTATTCTTCACCTTGGTGTGAAGTTAACGTGTTTTTCAGTTTAATGCATGTATTAACAGATGTGAAGTTTGCTGGGATCTTGAGGGCTATAAGCAATGCATTCAGTACTGTAGTATAAATTTAAGGCTAGGTGAACTATTGAGTGAGTTATACAGAACTCTTCTCCTAAATTAATTTTTCTATTGGTCATTTTGTGTTGTCAGAGTTAAGTCCCCATGTGATGAATCCCAGCATTTTAAAGAGCAATGTATGAAGTGGTACTCTGGTAGCAAGAATTCTGAAGTGGATATATATTCATTAGCAAATATTTCAGTCTTTAACTAGATATGATGAAATTCTAGTGTTGTGTTTTTCTTAATTATTATATAGCCAGTTGTTTGGAGAAGAAGATGCTGATCAAGAAGTCTCTCCTGACAGAGCTGACCCTGAAGCTGCCTGTGAGTGTGATCTAAGCTGGTAGCTTACCCCATTACTCAAATGTTCTGTTTCAGAGGTCATGACTTGTTTCTATATGTTTCTTAAAGTTAGAGAGTTCAGCTCCATTTTCTTTTAAGAGGATTCCATTTACTGTACCTTTAGACAAGAGTTTGGGGTGTGTTAACAGTAGTTTCCCTTACAGAACTTCATGTACACTGTGCATAACTTAGTTCCCTTGTACAGCTGCTTATTAGATATTTGTAACAGTTTCAGAGTGTTTTAGTTAACTTGATGCATAGTGCATACCAGAGTTTTTTTCATGGAGAAAGCCCAAAAAATACTCTTCAAAATGGCAACAGTTTAACAGTTTCACCTGACGGAACTGTGGCCCTTGTGGGCAGCCTAAAACATTATTAAAATGGTTACTTCAGCTGTTGTGAAAACTTTTTAATACAGCGTAAGATGGGTCACTGGCATTCACTGGTTGTTCTCAGCGTGCGTGTAACAGCTGTGAGGAGCACAATCAATACGCTCACTAATGATGAAGTTCCAGTTAACACACCCAGGTGTAAGATACATGATTTAGTCACATAGGCTTCTCTGTTTGGAGACTCCTGTTCCCTCTGCAGCAAATGGTCTTCCCCATGTGCACTGAAACTTGAAGTGAAAAGTGAGCTTGAAGTGCAAATGAAATATAACTGATCTTCATAGAGTGGCCTTTTTTCCCCCTGTATATTTGGATTTGATGGAGGCCTTCCTTCCCTGCAGCTGGGAGTCTTGTCTTTTGAACTGAGAACTGAGTGATATTTGTAGTCACTCTGCATTTTCCCCTCCTAGCTGAGGGACTGCAAGGAAATACTGGGGTTGTGTTTGAACTCTTCCAGCCTGAAACACTTCAGTGTTCATCTACACAGGAAACATGCCCATTGTGAGTGATGGGTTTGTAGGTGGTATTCAGTATTTTTCTGTAAGGACAGTAACCATAGTTGCTGTGAAGGTGAAAAAGCATCATTGTTTGCTGCTTCTTTGACAGATGAATGGACTGGGGAGAGGGACCTTAGAGGATCCTCTGACTCTTCAGTTCCTCTGAACATTGGATAGTGATTGCCCTGTAGGTTATTTCTACGGGAAGTGCAGAATGAAATAGCTGAGTCTTATTAAGAGTGGCGTATAAACTCACTTAAAACACCAGCTGCTGGCGTACTTGGAAGGTATCAGATGCAGTGCCACTTATTTAAACAAAGACACCAGGGCAGTTATAGGAAGGCCTGAGCTGTAGCCTCATGTCTGTAGTGAGCAAACTCTCCATAGTGATAATGCTGTTTAGAATCGGTATACACATGTGGGCTATCAGGGAAGAGACAGTGCTGCCTTTGTAAAGCGACATTGTGCCTTGCCTGGCTCTGCAGGTCCTTTGAAGGCATTGCAGACCTGCTGACTGGTTTAGATTCATACCTGGTTTACACTGGTGTCAGTCTGCAGGGGGCACTTGAAAACTTGTTGTGAGAAACCTGAAGGAGCTAAGCAGCCATGGGGAGAAAAAAGGATGCGAATTCTGAAGTGGATAAACTGCTAAAACGATAGAGATAAATGGTAATTAGAGAAGTGTCTCAGATTGGGGATGGGACCAGTGCTGTTCAGCATCTGTCGTTAAGCAAAGTCGCTCAGAATAATAAAGATGAGGAAAAAACTGCAAAAAAGTAGTAGAAAGCATCACAATACAGAATGACTGGACAATGAGACATTAGGTAGATTTGGTGCAGATAAATATGAAATTATGTAAATGATGCAGTGGTGAAAGGGGGGAAGCATTTACAAATTGACATATAAAGTGATGGTCTTAGTTGATTTTTCTCATTCAGTCAAGATGTTAATAGTTAGTTTTATGAAAACATCAACCTGCTGCTTATTAGGAATCACAATAGCAATTGCTGGATGTGACTGGGAAAGAAACACAAAATGAATAGCATCTGTACGCATGGAATTTTTTTGTATAGGAATAACCAGAGGTAGGAAGCTGATTTTTTTTTTGTGTGTATGTGTTGAAGTTCTAACCAAACTAAGACTCTTCAGCCAGGAAAATAGACTACTAAAAGGAGATGGTTAGAGATTTATGAAATCACAACATTATGTGGAGAAAACTAATAGGAAACAATTGTTCACTGTTTGTGCCAATAAAGGAATTAGGTGACATCCACTTAAATTAGTGATTTGCAGTCGCAGAAGCAAACAGGAGTAGGCGCACTGTCTCTAATTCAGCTTTTGTTGGGCGCAGTACAGCCATTTTGTTGTCCCTGCATAAAATTTTGGTTATTGACTTTTGGGGAAGTACTTGGATGTGATTTTCCTTTTTTTGAATTAAAATATTGGTTAACATTTTATTAATAGGGGAGCCAGCAGAAGCAGAAGCCAGAGCACGAGCATCCAATGAAGATGGTGAGATTAAACGTGTTTCAACTAAGGAGTGGGCTAAATCAACTGGATACGATCCAGTTAAACTTTTTACTAAGGTATCTTCTTTCCCCCAATAAATGCCTTTATTTGAAGTGTATAAGGTGCTTTAAAGTTAAGTCAAAACCCAGTTTGGACACGTAATGCTAGCTACCAATTATGCAATTATGTTATGACTTCCACCAATTTTGCTGTAAGGTTGGTCTTTTACACCACTTGCATGTTTTATGGCATTCCCTCTGGGTCTGTACAGATGACTTCAGCAACTTGTCCATACTGTACAGAAAACAAAATTAATTCAAATTACTTCTAATATGAAAAGGTAAACTTGAATTCTGTAGGAGTTTCACTGGGCATAATTGGAACCAATCTGAGGACCTAAAAGCTATCAGTCATCTGCTGTGTGTAATCAGGCATATGAAAATGCAAACTGGTTTAGGAGTTTTCCTTCTGAATAGTTGCTGAAAGTGGATAAATGGAGGAAATGAGTATAAAATGTAATGTTGATAGGTAGTAATAACCTTAGTTTGGAGATTCATTGGCATGTAGGTAAGAATATCTTGGGGAGAGTATACAAAGAGCTGTAGTGATGGTTTCAATAGGCGCATGAACCCACCACTGTTTGGACTATTGTTTCTTGATTTTTACTTTGCTTCCCCCCAAATTAATCGGAGCTGTGTTTGCTTTATGCAGTAACTGTTACAGAATGAGGAATAAGAAGTTTTTTGAATCTGTTTTTGTGTTCTTAGTTTTTTTTCCCTGAGGAGTTTGATGTTTGTGTGGTTGAAAATATTTTAAAGGAGAAAAGCAAAACCTCATAAATCTAGTGCTGATTTTTCAATTTCACAGCAGATGTAACAATAAAGTATGTCTTTTTTTTCCCCCTTTCGTTTTAATGTGGTTTTTTTGGTGGTGGTTTTTTTTTACTGTTTCCTAGCTTTTCAAAGATGACATTAGATATCTGCTAACAATGGACAAGCTGTGGAGGAAAAGAAAGCCTCCAGTGCCACTGGACTGGGCTGAGGTACAAAATCAAGGTAATTGTCCCTCCTCCCACTGTATATTTGTAGGTCATGACTGCTGTTTGTCAAAGCATCTCTGTGATATGTACGTTTTCTCACTGTCACAGTTGAGTACTGGTAATGAACATATTAATTCTTTGTGATCCGTGAAGATTCAAAATTTCTTTCTATATAGAAGGCATTTTTTGCTAAAACTGTTTTGCAATTGATATTTTAGATACTCAGTATTGGCTGTAGAAAATTCACCTTTCACAACATTACATGTCAGCTTATTCTAGGAGGCTTTACCATAAGCGCTGATATGTTTACCTCTGAAAGCTGAGTTTTGCTGAAAATTTACATTTGCTGTAATTTGTGCATGTCTAGGTGATTGATATAAGTTGATATAGCTGTAGTTTTGAGATATATATTGATATAGCTGTAGTTGCAGTTTTAAATGCAGATTTGTTGTAAAATGTTGGGGCTCCCATGTTTAAGGATATAATTCTTCAATTTTGAAAATATTTAATTTTGCTGAAATTTGAAAATTCTTAGCTTTTTGAGAGGACTTCTGTGTGATTTTTATGTATTCCTGATCTTAATTATTTTTTTCTTCTTTTCCCAAAGAGAAGAACATATCTGACCAACAAAATGAATCCTCCGCAGTCTTGAAGGATCAGCAGGTTCTCGATGTCAAGAGCTATGCACACTTATTTTCAAAGAGTGTTGAAACCCTGAGACTTCACCTGGCTGAGAAGGGTGACGGAGCAGAGCTCATATGGGATAAGGTTAGTTTGCCAAATGCCTAAGAACCAGTTAAACTCTACACATGTGGTGCAAGTATTAACTGGACTCATTCAGTTGCATTCCAAAATAGTGCTATTTGGAATGAAAATGACTGGCACCTCTCTGAAAGCATTCCCTATATGTAAACAAATACATCCTTTAAACGCTCTATAACTCACTGAGTGTAAGGGTTAACTGTTGTGATGTAAAGTAACTTAATTCACCAACTTTAAAAAGAAGAAATTCAAAGTATTTGCCATATTCTTATTTTTTAAAATATTTTAGTAATGCAGCTTCGCTTCCTTTTCAACTTTCTCTAAAACATGCTCTTGTACAGTCGTTTGTAGCTAGAGGTCTGCTGACTTGTACGTTGTAGTTAGCTCTGATGATAGGTATGTGATATATTACAAGTTTTGCTGAGGAAAAACAAGAACAGGGTTTTCTCTTTTTGCACCAGAGGCAGTGTTATTTTCCTGCAGTCAGTTGTCATTTGGCATAAGAAAAAAAAAAAGTCGTTTTTAAATATAGGGGGGCACAAAATAGTAAAATAGTATCACAACAGAGAGTAAAAACAGCTCTGAGACACCCGTTTTTGAAACTGAGCATAAAACATTTTAAGACTTAGGATTCAGACATTATTTTGAACATACAAAGAGTTTTATTAATATTAATATGCTAATTCACTACTGAAATAGTAAGTACAGTTTCTAAACATGTATTTAAAGTATTACCGCTCTATTTAAACATACCATCTGAAAGAGGAAGTATATTGACTTTGAAATAGAATATTGAACAGACTTTTTAAAACTTTCTGGTTTTAAGGTTTTGGGAACCATGTGTTGCAAACTTTTTTCCAATGAGTAATCCAATTTTTAAATAATTTTGTATTAACTTCTTCTCAGGATGACCCTTCTGCAATGGATTTTGTCACTTCTGCTGCCAACCTCAGGATGCATGTTTTCAGTATGAATATGAAGAGCAGATTTGATATCAAGTGTAAGGATAAAATATAATGTTTTATTTAAATTATAATCTAAACTTCTCATTTTCATTTGCTGTTAAAAATCTGCATACTCTTCCTTATTTTGCAGCAATGGCAGGAAATATTATCCCAGCTATAGCTACTACTAACGCCGTAATAGCTGGTCTGATAGTGCTGGAGGGTCTGAAGATTTTATCAGGAAAAATAGATCAGTGTAGAACGGTAAGTGGGACTAAGATACTCTCAGTTTCTTGTTATTTATTATTTGTTTAAAAGTCACATTTAATCTGCTTTGACTACTGTAGTGTTACTGTCTCTCACTTGTTGCTTCAGTAGATTCTGAGTGTGCTGGGAACTTCCAGCCGCAATGAGAAGTGGAAGTCTCAAGGATCATTAAATTCCTCTGATTTAATGAAAATTGGCTGCTGGATAGGAGAGAGAAGCAGCCTGACACGGCTTGAGACGTGGTTGTGTCGTGTTACAGATCTATTTGGCAGTAGCTGGGCAGTAGCACAGGTGGTGTTGTGGACTGGCCGTAATCTGCACTTTATTCTGTTCAGCAGGCATGTCAAAGAGGATTAGGGAACAGGACAACCCGTGAGACTGAGAGAATAAATCTGTAGGAAAACAGGTTTTATGAGTGCTCTTACTTACAGAATAACTTGTTTTATTCTTGTCTGTCCTCAAGATTTTTCTGAACAAGCAGCCAAATCCCAGAAAGAAGCTATTGGTTCCTTGTGCTTTGGATCCCCCAAATCCTAACTGTTACGTATGCGCAAGTAAGCCAGAAGTGACTGTGAAACTTAATGTACACAAAGTTACCGTGTTAACACTCCAGGATAAGGTAAATCTTGAATGTTAGCTATGGCTGTCATTCTCATTTTAATACTGTAAATTATTAAAGTTAGGGGTTTGGTCAATACATTTTGTCTGAACATCAGCTGTTTATATTTGCTTTACATTTCATATTTCTCTCAGCTACAAGAAGAGCTAGATGAGCCAGTATGCTTCTTGCTTGTGTGTGCTTGTATATTTTGTGAAAGAATGTATTTTGTAAAGTTTTGGTGGTTTTAAAGCCTATTCATATATAATAGCAAAACCCCTAAATTTGTATTTCAGTTGCATATTTCAGTAGCCACATTACAGTTGCATAGTCACAAATGATTTGTAATTCTGTCATTTTATGAAGTATTCTAAAAAATTTTTCAGTGTATCTGAACCTGTAGGTTTCAGACAGCAAAACTGTAATTATTGTGTTCAAGGAAGTTAAAAAAAAAAAAA
>VXBH01000020.1:543939-555016 GCA_013400035.1 Rynchops niger
AAAAAAAAAAAAGTATAGACTTTTCAGATGATGCCTGAAAATGAGCCAGGATAAGACAATCAACATAATTGAAGGTTCTTCCTTTTATAAGTGTTTTTAAGTCAGATACTGATTAAATAACCATATTCCTCTTTTCAGATAGTGAAAGAAAAATTTGCTATGGTAGCACCAGATGTACAAATAGATGATGGAAAAGGAACTATTCTTATCTCTTCAGAAGAAGGAGAAACAGAAGGTATGCATGCTGGAGCTTTTTATATCAGAGTAGATAAAAACTAGGAAGAAACCAGGATGTACAGAATGAAAGCATAGCAAATGTTCTAGTGTTCATCCTGCAGACTAA
This sequence comes from Rynchops niger, assembly GCA_013400035.1. Taxonomy (NCBI): domain Eukaryota; kingdom Metazoa; phylum Chordata; class Aves; order Charadriiformes; family Laridae; genus Rynchops; species Rynchops niger. The sequence continues at coordinate 544,283 of VXBH01000020.1, forward strand.
TATTTGAAGAGAACTGGATTTGCAAGTATTTATGTGGCTTAAGAATAGCTAGTGGTATTGTCTACAAGCCTGCATGTCCAGTTCAGCTTTCCTATCTAAAGTACTTTTCACCTCGAGCGTTAGGATTCCTTTCAAGAACAGGTATTCAGCTATAAAACTGCACCTCTGTTTGCAAGTCCCGTTCATTTTCTTGTTCTTAGATTGTGGTCTTTGTATGATGCTTGTAGGCACTGTTGTAATACAAACACAAACATAAGCAGTTTTAACTCCTGATATGCTTAAATGTCAGCTTTTACTTTAAATATAGCCAATAAACGCTAATCTTATGTTTCTACATAAAACTTCTGGAGTACTCATTCTATTATACTTTCTCCAGTGTAAGGGATCTTTATATAAATAGCTGTATACATTGCAGTTTTTCACTATTTTTGTAGCAAATAACCACAGGAAATTATCAGAATTTGGAATTCGAAATGGCACTCGACTACAAGCAGATGACTTCCTCCAGGACTATACACTGTTAATCAATGTGCTTCATAGGTAAGGATTCTGGATAATTTGTTTTGTGTGTATATGTAAAACAGTTCTACAGGCAATTTCGAACTCAAAATTTTAAATTCATGAATAAAGCTCAAACATTAAGCTGTGTAAAGGAAAACATAGAGGTAAAAGGCATTATTATTTATGATTTTATGGATTTGGAAATTTTTGAGTTCTTGTTTTGGGATGTTTTTCTTTTTACAACAGTAATTGGAAAAAGTCTATTTGAATAATTTGTCATTACACAACATAAAAATACAGTGTAAAACCAAACTTACTTTTGGGGCAGCCAACAAGCGAGAAACTGTTTAAAAAAACAAACAAACAAAACCCAAACAAAACCAAAATTTAAAAAGGCAAAAAACTCCCCAGCCTGCTGGGGCAGTAGATCCTCTGTTTGACTACCTGTGTTCAGATGCAGCAATGCAAATAGAAGTCACTTTGAAATTATTGGTGTGTGTTTTTAACCCTGGATAAGTTATATACATATTATTACAGTAAATTACCACACTGCACTTTCAGTGAGAATAGGAATTGAGGAAGAAAGGTAAGCTCAGGTAATGATTTTTCTCATTCCGAAGCATTTTAAGTCATGGTGCTGGGTGGAACAGTGTTTATGACTAAACAAAGCATAAATTATAAAGGACAACTGACAGATTTTCCTCATTTTTTTAATACGCATTTCTCATTTTGTCATAGTTGCAGGGTGCTTTAATATTTGAATGCATACTTTCTTTGTGGAAAAAAATCCCATTTTTTTTATTTTTCACCTGGTTGTTTTAAAAGCCATATGTATTTTTTTGCAGCGAAGACCTAGAAAAAGATGTAGAATTTGAAGTTGTTGGTGATACCCCTGAAAAAGTTGGCCCTAAACCATCAGAACCAACATCCAAGAACATTACCAATGGTAGCGATGATGGAGCGCAACCCTCGACATCAACAGGTAAATAAGAGTAATCAATAGTAAATAAAAGAAAATAGCCTTTCAGTAGTGCAGTCCAATTAAAACAGTTGTCTTCAGTTTTATGACTTAACTTTGCCAACATGAAATAAAAGACATTTAAGTTGCTTCTGTGTATAAATACAATATTAAATAGAAAAATGCACAGTTGTAATTGTAACAAAATGCACATTTAAGTTTGTTACAAAGGTTTGAAATTATATTATTTAACTCACAAGGGCTTGGTTGGGTGTCAGCTTAAGTGCATCATTTGGACAGGGATTTAAATAAAGTTAGACCCCTTCTATCTGATGGTCATGCTATCACTTGGCAAAGAAGAATCAACAAAATTTGTCACTTTGTCCCTACAGGTTAAAAATTACTTTGTGGATGTCTTTGATACTGTTTCATTTTGTTAATTTAAGAAGATGTCTTTCTTATCTGCTTACAAAATAATTATTTTTTGCCTGTCAAGCAAAACATGGCAAGAAAATAGTATTTGCTATCCAGAAAGAAGTGCCATCGCCTTCCTAAAGTAGAGTGTTTCTTTGAACACACTCAGAATAGTTTAGTTTAAATTAACATGGGATGTTTAAGCACTGAAGGCTAATGTACTGGAAATGTCATACTGTTTTATAGGGATAGCGTATGAACCTGAAAACTTGTTGTGACAGATGTAAGTTAGGTATCTGTAGTTCTGTCTTACACTTTTGGATAATGTTCCTCTCTGCCTGTCAGATGGTCTGATTTAAGATACGTGCACACATAACGTAGTCATTGCCTCTTGTTTCAGGGGAGATCAAATGCTAACAAGATTGCTAAAACTGATTTCAAATTATACATATATATATATATATATAAAAGCCCTAGCATAAAATTAGTTTTTACAATGAATTTGTACTTCAAAACAAACAAAATCCATTAGATGTCTTGAAAGTTCATGATTGGGTCTATTTTCCCTTCTCTATACTATCCATTGTTACCCTTTGGCTCATTAAGTCTTCTCAGCCTTCTGCTCCTCCTCTCTCTCTTCGCATGTTCTCTCTTGTGGAGCATGGCGTCTAGTGGGAGTTCTGTTGAATGCTCTAGTGAATGGAGAGGCTGGACTCCAGCTCAGTGGGTGTAAAAGTTCTTTTCTCAAGGACTGCTGCAGACGATAGCGTGCAATTCTTCTGTTTTGTATATGGAAAAAACCCCTACCTTTTTAACTAATGCATTTCACATATTTTTGGGTTATTGCAGTATTTTCCATACCTCTAGTGAACAGAGAGTAACATGTGAAAAGCCTATTTTATACTGATTTCAGAGAAATCCAAAATATTCTTTCAGTTGAGTGACAAAGAATACAGGTAATGCTCCAAGATTATTTGTTGTATTAGAGACATTCTTATTTTTCTGTATGGAATTTGGTTTGAGAGTGGGCTACTTTCACAGTATCTGTTTGAATTAAAAACATATATTTTACAGCTCCAGATCAAGATGATCTATTGATTGTTGATTCTGAAGATGAAGGTACTTCAAGCAATGCTGATGATGACATGGAAAACAAAAGCCGCAAGAGAAAACTAGATGATAAAGAGTGCGTCAGTACAAAGAGAGCGCGTACTGAGCAGACAGAAGAGCAAGATGAAATCATAGCATTAGACTGACCGTGCAAATGCCCCTTGACAAAACGATTCAGATAAAGTAATACAGTAACAGCATATTATGTTGGGATGTGAAAAATGTCCAGAACTAGATTTATTTTAAGGCCTTTGTTTCAAGTGAATACCAAACCACTGGCTTAAATAATTTGTGTCTGTTTCTCCTGATGATAAAGCTCTCAATAGACTCTTGCAGAAGTTTTTCCATATTAATTCAGTATATTAAATGTAGTAGAAACATAGTTTATAAATACTTACAGATAAGTATTTGCTTAAACAGTCATGAAAAAAAGCATGTTATTTTTGTGTAAATACCTTTTAGGTATAATTCAATAGGACAAAAAAAATCCCTACTCTCATTTAGTAAAGAGTCATCATCTGATGCCTAGATTTTAAGTTACTACATTTTTATTTTTTGCTTGAAGAAAAATATTTTTAGCCTAGTCCTAAACATTTTTCACACCCTGAACAAGTAAAGTAAAAAAAAAAAAAAATCAATAAAGCAAATTAGTGCCATGTTTTAACAGTGTTCTTAAACTTCAACTGGCACTATGTACATTACTGTAAAACTGTTAATTTACTCAAGTTTTTCAGCTCGTACTGCCTGGTATGTCAATGTAAGAAGCAAATTTTTGTGTATTGTTACAGTTTCAGGTTATTTATATTTGATGTTTTGTAAACTCAGATACTACTACTATACTGTACATCTGATGGACCAAATAAATGACATCTGAAATACTTGCTATATTTGCTTGCACAGTCCAAGTTTATGCTGACTTATGGGATTTTACAATGTATAGCCTTCAAAAATTACTGTATTATTTTCATTTTTCTAAACATAACCTAGTAGTACAGAACTTAAGCTTCACTTGTTTGAGGTGAAAGGGCAATTTTTTTAATAAAACTTTTGTGAATGTTTTTTTTCTTGGACAATCAATTATTGGCTGCTTTGGTTGGAGCATTTGCACCGCCACACACACGCTTTCACCACCTCGCGCCTTCAGGAAGGGGATAGCACCGGTCAAACTGTCAGTGTTGATTCTTTGAACACATTAACTAGCCTTTTCTGTCACTGTACTGAAATTACTTTCCAACTTAGTCAACAAAAACTGCTTCTATTCCTAGATAAGTATGCAGAGTTCACCTTGCAGAGTAGCGGAACTGAGCAGGCAAGTTTTATTCTGTTACAGTTTGCAAACCAAATTAATTTTAAACAAGATGTTTAACCGAATAGAAGGAGAACGTAAAAAACCCAGCACGTTTTGGTTCCTGCACCTGGTTCTGGTACAAAGGCCAGCTTGACACCAGTGTTAAATTGCCAATGCAAAACTACGATTCCATGATGCAATTAATATTTTCTCTCTTCTTTTAGGTAGTAATAGTCATACGCAATGGCTTGTTTGGAGGCATAATACTCCACTGTGAAATTAAATCCTTTTGAGTTGCTTGTTGGCCAGAAGGAGTGAAGACTGAGAGGTAAAGATGTAAATAAGAGGCATCACAGAAAGGATTTTGAATGCTACAGTGGGAAGCTTTTATATTTCTTGCCACAAACAGATGAAGCATTAGAATTTAATATGTCTGGCTACATCTTCCAAAAATTAAGGACCATGTTTTCTTTTTTTAAGATTTACTAAAAATGGAATTATTGGGTTATTAACTTAGTTGTCAGATACCTTGTTACCTGTGTACAAACATGTGCTTCTCCTTGTGAGACGACACAGCTTTAAGCTGCTGGCATATGTAGTGTGTCTAAGAGAGGATCACACTGTCTCATGCACTACCTCAGAGATTTCCCTGCTTGCACTGGTCTGTGTACAGGAATTGAGCTTTCCAACTCTTTTTTTTTTTTTTTTTTTTTTCTCTAATTAACAGTAGAGGCTATAGTTCTGGTAACTTGATTGCACTAGTTTTACTGAAGTTGAGAGTGTTTGCGACTTGAGTAGTCTGTAAGCTGAATTGAAATAACACATGACACCAACAGATCTGGGGGTGAAAAATAAATGTGTATGGGGCCATTCAGTCTCACTGGCTTCTACTCCTTCAGTTATTAGTGTTGACAACGTAAAGTGACAGTACTCACATGATTTCTGACAGTATCTGGGATGCTGCTGTCCAAGAAGCTACTTGTAATAGTTTCTCAGGGCAGATTGCAAAAATGTTGAGAGTTACCCAGGTGTAATATACCACCATTGGCACACAACAGTTAGAGACTCATTAAGCTGCTCTGACTTAGAGGGAAGAAATTTGTAACAACTTTCCCACAATCTTATTGTTAAAAAAAAAGAGAAGGCTGAAGTGCAACCTCTGATTCTCAAAGCATCTTGAGAATCGCCTTTAAGGGGCAACTGATAACCATTCAGGAGAAAGAGCTTTTGGGGCCACAGTGACAGCCAGCCTGGTACCAGCCTGTTTCATAAAAAGCAAGTTTAACCTGTCAGTAACCATTTAATGTTTGTAGTAGTTCCATGAGACATCTTAATTTTACTTGATGAAACCAGTTCATTGTTGGACCACAGAGAGAGACGCGTGCTCTCCTGGCAGTTGGCTCTGACAGCTGGCAAGCAGGCTGACGTGCCATTTCACGTTCTGACCTTTACAACAAAGACCTCTCGCTAACTGTTTATCACATCCCAGAAGATAAAACAGGCTTGTGTTCAGTTCATAGATACCATCAATAGCTGCTTCAACCCTTATCTTTGCTGTCACAAAATTTTAAATTTGAATTAGAAAACTGAATAAACACTGAATTAAGGAAAATAAATTTGTTTTTTTCCCCATGTTGTTTCTGTGCCTATAGGTAGAGATGTTGTCTGTCTTCTCTTTGCAGCTATAAGGACAAGAAGCTTCAGTTTTGTGCATCTGAAATACCAAACAGGCAAGAAAGCAGAAACTAAGATCAAAGTAATACAAGTTTTACACAATTCAGTCATCTGTTTTTCGCTTGCCTGAGATTATTTCTGGGCTAGTGTGTAAGCAGAATGATGACAGAGAGCGTACACATACAGACAAAGGAATTGGAGGGGGGCAATTTAATGCTTTGATTTGGAGGCCTTGATTCTTCTTTAAGGGAGTAATGAGATGAAGTAAATAAAATGTCTTCCTAGATATAGCTTGATATCTGTTTATATTAGAAGAAAAATGCTGTTTAGATACATGTCGTTGTCTTTCTCATCAGCATACTTCTTCACTCACGTGAAAAAATGAGAAATCTTCAGTATGATTTCCTAAAGAAAAGATACTTATGGAATTGCTCTGCCGGTCCTCTCCAGCAATGTTTGACGCTACTGGCGAACATGAAGCAATTACACCTGTGATCTTAAAGCTACGGCAATTCTACACGTAAGTGTCAGGAGTTTAGAGAGGAGGTTACCAGCTGGAGAAGGCAAAGGATACGGAATGCAGACCTGTAGGAGACAGGCCTTCATTAGTTCTGTTGCTTATGGAACAGCTTTATACCTCTTGCAAATTTGTTCATTATTTTCAGTTAACGAGTGTTATCTTTAGAATACCATTTTATATGGCAAATACCATGAAATGTAAATGCAATTGGTGTTCTCAACAAACCAATGGCCTCTTTCTTCAGAAATGATCCTTCTCATCGCTGCTGAAGTGAGTTGTATTGTCAGGGTAGGAGGTTGGTGCTCATCGCCCACCTCGTTTCTTGGGTGGGTGATAAAGGGACGCATCCAGTCAGTCTGACACTTCTCACCAGCAGAGAACAGCAGGGCATACGTACAGCAGCCTGGCCCTCACGCAGCATTTCTATTTTTTATTAAAGGCACTAATGCGATCTGATTTCTTTGCTGGATGATGGTTTGATGTATTGTAATCAGGACTTTCTTTTTATCACATCAAGACACGTTTCAGTTCTGTCCCAAGTTTGTTTTTATATTTCCAAGTCTCTGAAATAAGAAGCTATATAACCGAAGACCTCCTTAAAGGTACTATGTGGGTGTGCTGCTAACTGAGCTGGCTGACTAAATTATATATGTATGCAAACGGAGCGGCTGCTATTAAGCGAGCTGATTGTGTTTGAATACACAGTGATTATGACCTGTGCTTGCAAGGCAGTATCTCTCAGGCCACGGGCAGTCTGCGAAGCAGGAGCCACTTAACTGCTTTGGCCAGAAGTGTTATTATGTGAAATATGCAAGAGAAGCGGAAGATGAAACTATAAAAGAAATAAGACACATAAATGGTCTATTAATCGTGCTTGGACATATGCTGTCCGCCTAACCTCACACGTTCACAAAGCGCCTGTTGTGACTGGAATTTTACAGCGTCTGTCCCAAGTCATATTTGTGCAGCACAGTGAATAGCTGCATTGGCAATGAATAAGAAGAATGCAAAAAATGTTAAATAATGTTTTATTGCAGATTTAGAATGAGAAATTACCTGTAAGCCTGCAAAGTAGTGTTAGCCAAAAATATTTTAAAGAGTTCTGCCTAGCAAAGGTAGCCATCCAAATACAATGTGTTCTGTCTACCAGAAGGTGGTGCCCTAAAACACGTTCCATAATTTCAATTTTTAAAAGCTGTGATCAACTGCAAGCATTTTTAAAAACATATCAGAGCAAGGTGATTTGCAAAAAAATCACCCAAGTCTAAATACATATTAATATCCAAACTTCAGATTTCAAAAAGCTTGCTTATACTTAAAGTTTTCACAACACAAATTAACAAACGGGACCCAAACAAGCAAAACAAAGCAAGATAAAACACAATACAGCTACTACTTCAAAGAAAATAAAAACTTCAGTCCCCCCTCTTAAAATAAAAACATTCCTCACCATAATTTGTGTATGAATTTCACAAGTTTTTTGGTGGGATTTTTTGGTTTTTAATCAGGCTTGAAACAGATCAGAGAAAAAGAATAATCATCACATTCCTCACCAAGAAACCGATCAGTTTTAACACTGGAAATGAGAACAGTAAATCCCTGAGTAATAATAAGTCTTATTTACCTTGTGGACTTCAAGGTATAATTTCATTGTTTTCTTAATGTTGGACACAAGAAGGGAAATTGCAAAAAATCAGGTAGCATCCAATTCAAGAAGCAAATCTGTGGAGCAGCTTCAAATTGTTAAATTGGTGAAGCGAGACAAAGAGCTGCCTCCTGCACTGTGTCGGCAAACCCAGGGCAGATACACCCACCACTGCAACACAGGGCGGTGGGGCTTTTCCGTTGTCTTAGATAGGGCTAAAGTTTCACCTGCAAATTCTCACATTTACAGATTCTGTGCTTTGTTGGTAATAAACCGTTTGCAACTCGGGGAGACAAAATCCCCACGGCCCATCAGGTCTCGGGGCCCGTTGGCCCGGGCAGTGTTTCCTTGAAGGCCCCAGCAATTAGCAGAAAGAGGAGCACGCTTTCTGCTGCCTGTGGGGCCCGGCCAGCTGATATTCACAGATCAATAACTCCACCTGGCTTTTTTTCTCCCTTTGAGTCTTAGACAAAGGAGTTTATTTAACAGAAGCAGCTGGCTTTCCTTAATATCTGATTTACTGATATAACTTAAAATCAGGCATAAGGACTAACACACCAAATTAAGAGATGACATTCAGCTTTCATAATACTCTATGACAGCTCTTAGTTGCACAAATGTGAGTCTTTTTGCAATATATACATTTTATTGCTGGTTGTTAAAATTAAGCAAATACATTTAAAATAAAGTGGGGAGAAAAATGTGCCAGGATTGTCGAGCTGTAATTGCTCGGTACTTTGGGTTTTCTTGTCTGTAACAGTAAGAAGAATGACGGGGGTACTTATTACAGCAGCTTTAACTCTACACTTCTTGTTTGCACATGTGTTCCTCTAGGAGAAATGCAGCAGTGCCTGAGTGCGCAATGTACCACTGCAAAAACATTTATTCCATCCATGTGGGCTACATCTGCGGTCATAGTGTGGATAAACGTTATGTTCATTACGTGTATGACAGAAGTAGGGTTTTCTGGCGCAGAGCAGGTCCACAGCATCGCCCCGCAGCAGGGCTAGGATGGGAACGCTGTGCAGGGACACGCTGGACCAGGGATGGGCCTGGCTTTGAGGATTTACTTATGGAGCAAAAGCTTTCAACAGTAAGTGATTTTTTTATCACTTGATCCACACAGTGTTGTAAAGGGTTTTTTTTTAAACAAAAAAAAAGAACTTAAAGTAAATTAATTTTTCTTTAGATGTGCCAAGCTCCCAGGTAGTCCATGAACCTCTCCTAGTTTCTTAGGAAGATGACCTTATAAAAATTGGGAGCACGTAGTTCAAAGTCGGTAAGGGGACAGAAGGTCCTAGCTCAGGCTCCAGGGACAATGGAAGGAGGAGCCCTGCACCTCCTCCCTCCCAGGGGGGACATGTGAAGGCTGAAGTTAATGGCAATTTCCATGTGCTCTGGGGAAGAAACCTCTCGTCATTCTTGGTGGGTACGTGCCCATGCGATGTGGCTACCAGGACAGTTTGTGCCTTTGACAACAGCTTTACTGGAAAGTCCAAGACTTGAATGGTCCCGCTGGGTGCCAGGGCAGGTCTGCTGGAAGCTGTTGCTGGTTTTGCAGAGGGCCAGGGCCGTGATAGCTAGAGCACCATGGCATGCACTAGGACACACGACTATCAGGAGCACCTTTGGCCATCATACGCCTGCAGACTGGAGGGCAGATGGAACTCGTCCCACAAGTAGTAAGCTGCTGCAGCTTGTTTAGGAGATGGGCAAAAAGAGCAATGAGTGACATGAACGCATATTAGAAAAGAGCAGGTTGTAATCGCACATGTGTGTTCACACTGACAGTGGACTCCCAGGTCTAACAGATTTGCTTTTCAGGTCCTGCTCTGCACATTTATGTGGCTTGTTGGATTTTTTTTTCTTTTTGCTTGCTACCAAACAGAAACAAACAGATTGCCAATCAATTGCCCTCCACAGCTGGGAACATTTTCGAGTACACAGTTGCTTTTAATGTTTAATTAGGTATGATAACAGGATAAGATGTTCCTGGCACAGCAGCATGCCCACATCTCAAACCTGGGACACATTTCCCCTCTTGCTGGGTGCTCAGCACCCATGGCACGGGGATGCCGCTCGGGTACCTGCTGCTGGGGTCCCTCAGCCTTTCTGCCATCAACACAAGCGATGGTCGGGGATTTGCACCTTAGTTGCAAAAAAATAAACTGTAGGCTACAGTTTCGTAGGGAAGGCCCCAGTGCAGTAGCTATTTTGGAGATGTTTTCCAAGGGCCTTTTTTGTGTGTATGGGGATACAAACAGCAGTGGTGCCGGGTCTTGTTTGTTCCCAGACCAACAGATGAAGCTCTTGTGGAGTTACACAGCCAGTAAGTAGCGTACTTTTTTAAACTCCTGTCCACTCAGATTGCGCTAGGCCACAAAATGTTTATCATGTCTTAGTCCTGCTTTCTTTTTAAAAAAAAAAAAAACAAACTTAAGTAAATAACCCCAAACAATTATCAGCTGCCGTGCAAAGCCCAGCTCCTTTCAGCAGAGCCTCGGACGGTTCCGGGGATCCCGCACAGGTGGGACTGCCCCCCGCGCCGCCGGTTTGGTCCCGGTCTCCCGACCCGTTGCGGTCCCCCCTGCCGCTCCGGTGCCGGCTCCCCCCGCCGCGGGGCC
>VXBH01000021.1:5465-17604 GCA_013400035.1 Rynchops niger
TTTTTTATGTGTGTCTGAAACTATAATCTTTAAGAAGATATATGTAAAACATGGCAAACAAACCTGGGTGGTTCACCAGATCTAGGAAGCATTACTTGTTCTTTCTGTGTCATTATCTTAAGTTCAACAGAAAACTTCAGTCAAGTAGACAAGCTCATCACAACACACAACCTACTTTCTGTATCCAGAGCACTCAAGCAGAGGAGTTTGAATGGGAGAGAACTTCACAACACTATTGCACTTGGGACACAGTGAAATGCTTGTCTGATTGTTGAGCTTGCATGCTTTTGTTTTGCTAGCACTAAACATAATTTCCTACAGATTAGTGTTTGCTATATATCTTAGGCAGTGAAGGAACATATAAAGGTGTTCAGTTTCTGGTCTGTGTCTAGAAGGAAGAAAAATAAGCTTCTAATGCTTGCTAGTGGGAAAGAAGACCAAGGGTGGGACAGTGTGCTGCCTCCACAGCATCCACCCTAAGGTTAGAATGGCACAATTATCCAGGAGGAGACTGGACAATAACCAGATAAGCTCTCAAAACATTTTCTGCCTTGTAGGATGTTTTTGCAGGCAGCATAAAATGATTTTCAGGTCCTCAGTCTGGATTCATTCATTTTAGTTTTTGCACTGATTTTGGTCCATATGGTCTCTTTTCTAAGTATTGTGGAAAAAATCCTCTGGAATATTCCACAAAGTTCATTAACTGGATACAGTTATACTGTATCTATAACTGGATACAGATAACAAGGTTAGGTTTCTTACTAAATGTGTTGCCATTGCTACTATTATTTTTTAGTATTCCACGACTTTTTATTGCTGTAGTGGATTTGTTTTTTCACATACATTTTCAGCCAGGAGGAGAAAAAGGTTTCCAATTATTTGCTGATTAAGAGAATTTCTTTCCAAAATAAGGCAGCTGCAGGACTTAGCCTTTCAGAAACTTCTCTGTGAAAATCTCTGAGTTAATTTACAACATACACACAACCTTAAAGAAACATTTATCTTTGCAGTATTTTCTGTTTATAGCAACCAGAGATGCAGAAATTTCTCAAATTCAAAGATGGTTCCATTTTTAATCTTGTAATTTTGTAATTTCAAATTTAGATATCAGTTGAAAGTTAAAAATTCTGTTCAGCAAAATAAAAATACAATCCTTCAGACCATTTTATGTATTAAATCATTAAAGAGTGTTGTGGTTTAACCCCAGCTGGCAACTAAGCACCACACAGCTGCTCACTCATTCCCTGCTGGGGACAGGGGAGAGAATCAGAAGAGTAAAAGTGAGAAAATGCATGGGTTGAGATAAATCAGGTTTAATAAATAAAGCAAAACAAGGAATTCATTCACTACTTCCCATCAGCAGACAGGTGTTCAGCCATCTCCAGGAAAGCAGGGCTCTATCATGTATAATTGTTACTTGAGAAGACAAACACCGTCACTCTGAATGTCACAGAATCACAGAATGTTGGGGGTTGTAAGGGACCTTTGGAGATTGTCTAGTCCAAGCCCCCCGCCAAAGTAGGTTCACCTAAAGCAGGTTGCACAGGAATGCGTACAGGTGGGTTTTGAATATCTACAGACAAGGAGACTCCACAACCTCTCTGGGCAGCCTTGTTCCCTTGCCCTTCCTTCTTCTTCCCCCAGCTGTATATGCTGAGCATGTCACCATACAGTATGGAACATCCCTTTGGTCAGCTGGGGTCAGCTGCCCTGGCTGTCCCCCTCCCAGCCGTTTGTGCACCCCCAGCCTGCTCACTGGTGGGGTGGTGTGAGGAGCAGAAAAGGCCTTGACTCTGTGTAGCACTGCTCAGCAGTGACAAAAACACCCCTGTATTATCAACACTGTTTTCAGCACAAATCCAAAACATAACCCCATACTAGCTACTATGAAGAAAAGTAATTCTGTCCTAGCCAAAACCAGCACAAAGAATTATTATAATTTTGAATATTACCTCACCTTTTTTTGATCCCATCCATCTTTCTGGTACATTGTGACGTGCATGCAAAGCCATCTCATTAATGATTGAAAAATTGGGACAGTCTGCTACAATAAAAAAACACAAGGTTTGCCTGAAAGATTGTTTTTATTAACTGTCTTCATCAGAAATAAAGGCATATGTATAAAATACCAAACTGTATGATCTAAAAAGCTTTCAGTTCTGAAATAAACAGAAAATTAAACACAGAATAAGCAACTTTTTAAAGACAGGATTTAGGCCTAAACACTTTAACTGCAAATGCTGTTTCTATAGTTCATTCAGAGCAGTGCAGTGACAAGAGGTAACTCATTGAGCTTCAATGCAAACTCCTCCTAATTTGGGTGCACCTCTAAAAGTCTTTCCAAATTGTGTATGCTATGTAGCTATGATTTGGCATTAACACACAATGAAGGTATAATACTGCAGAGTCATCTGCTGAGATGAGTAGATAAAATAGTTATAAAAGTACTAATTGAGTAGTTTGGAAGCTCCATCTGAAAACTTAGAGTGGAAGTATACTTCAGTTCAGTGGAAGTTTTCTTGCCCACCAGTTCAAGCCATTGACAGCTGTTTGGATGATCTCTCAGCTTTAAACTAGGCTGGATCAATATGAAATACACAGCCTAGCTCTAACAAAGGCCTACCTGACGTGCGTTCATATTAAACTAGCTGATTCCTTTAAAACTGCAAATTGAAAAGCCAAAGTGAAAAATAAATCTTTGAGATGAATCTTTTACAGCGCTGTAAGATCCCAAGGTCTGATTATCAGTCCGATGGGCATTTTCAGAGGAACAGATCTGTTTATGACACAGCTCTCGTCACTTCGTTGCAGAAGTGTACTAAGGTGTATACAGCTGCTTTCATATTATTTCGTTAAATTTTATCTCTTACTGATTATCAAAACTTAGTGGTGAGTGTTTCCAAGAGCTCATTTGAAAAATTGTAGATTTTATGGTGAAGAAAATGGATATCTCCTTAGGGAAAAATCAGCTTTGAATTGGCTTGCAAGGTAGAAATTTTTCCACTTTTTGAAGTTTTGAGGGAAATGGCTTAAGACCTTAAACTGCTTGTGCTATTCCAGAGAAATTAGGTTAGTATCAGAATTATTGCATGCATATCACATTCTCACTTCAACGTGAGGTAGTCTTCTGGGTTGTGTGAGTTATAAACTTGGCTATGACTGTCACAGGAGCAAGGTGGTGTTGAAACGAACTGACAGTCTTTGATGATTAAGTGACTTCTTTAAATGTCTGAATTTTAATTAGAATGATTTGGCTGAACTAACATTAGCGGTCCTATGATTCCACTGGCAGAACAACTTGATTGGTAATAAATTTGGATCTATATTTAAGAATCCCTAGTTTCATGTTGATTAGCAAAGTGCACCTACCCAAACTGGCACGGGTAAAATTTTGTCCTTATAAAAAGAATGAGATAAATCCGTGGAATCTAATGAATTGATTTGTTATCTCTTGACAATTGTAATATTTTATGCTGTGCTCATGTTATTTTACAATAACAGATCTATCAGTTAATAATTTTTTTCTGCATTTTTTTTAACCTTATTTTCTTATTTTTCATCCTTTTTTTAATTTAATTTGTTTGTTTGTTTGTTTGTTTGTTTGTTTGTTTTAAACCTCAAATGCATATGATGACTGTTCAGACTATACTTTAACCTAAGGAACTGCAATTTAAAGAACAAGAAACTAACAGAGGGGACTGGTAAATAACGCTATTTAATTTGTGTCTTTTATCTTTCTCCTGGTCTTTCTTGCTTTTTCACCTTGATCTGTCATGGAAGTCCACGTTGAATCAAACAGAGACACTAAAAACTCCAAGAATTTGTCATAAATAAAAATATAATGCATTGTCCTTGGTATGGACCCTGTTTTCATATAGAACAATGAATGGTCTTCCTGAATATGTGTTGCATGGAACATTTGGAAGTTAGGGGTCATTGACTCACACATTGTTTTGAGGTTGTCATATTGTTAGACAATTTCTAGTCTGCATAGGAAGAATGAGTACAATTGAACACTAGATGAAGCAAAAGTATTTCCAGATATTATATAAAGTTACACGTCTGTTTTCTAAGATGTATGTAAAAATTAAGTAGAAAAATGTTGAGAATTTTTTGGTAAATTAGTTAGATGGGTGGTAGCTGGATCAAACATGACTTTCTGATAATGTAAGTAGAAAGCTTTACAACCCAGAAAGGATATATAGTTTATGGTGGATGTGAGGACTTAATTTCTACATTTTATACAACTGTTTTTTAATAATGTATTTTCTGTGACAGTCATGTTGTGAAAATTTACACTTCTGCACACATGCAGCCTCCACCTGAATCCTGAACTTAGGCTTAAAAGGGTGTTGGAGACTTTCTGGGCTGTTAATACACTCTTTTTCACTTTCTGTTATATTGGATTGGAATAACTGTCTAGAGCTTAAGGAAAATGAGAATTGACACAAAGCTTTACCTGTCTGCAAGGAAAGATTTTAAATGAATATGGAGGTCAGTGGAAAATTATTAATTTTATGCTCCAGTTACTTTTATTATTCAAATATAGCACATACACCACTGCAGCTATACATGAAGGAAAAAAAAGTGCATACCCATTTCTCTTTCAAAGCTGTTTGACTTTTTTTTTAACCTCAGTCTTTGTTTTACATATAAATTGAAATTCAGTTCTCTTGCTATCCATAGTTTAGATTCTTTCACTCATGTAATACTATGTGTGTCACTTTTCACTGCAAGGCTTAAATAGGCACTTCAGAAACTTACATTTATTGTCACTCATTGTTCATACATCCATTGCATGCTTAAGCATGAGAGACTTAGAATAAAGAGTCTAAAATAATACATATTACTCGAAGAGACTATCACTCCCTTCAGAGCAAAGATGTGGGTGGTGGGTCTGGGAAGGGATAATCTCTGAGTAGCCACAGTTTGAACTGGCTTTGTGCCGTGACACAAATCTGATGGCAACATGCATGCCTTCATGGGACAACAGGAAGAGAGTTTCCCCTGGTGTCATGACTGCCCTGGAGAGTGAGCAGGAAAGGGGAGAACATGCTTGGGCAAAGGCAACGTGGGAGGAGATCTGCGTTCAGGCTATTGACTCCCATGCAATGAGATAGAGCTGAATCCAGCATGGAGATTAAGAGAGACAATCACTAAGCCAGGAGAGAAACACAAGAGGGGCTTCGTTTTTTTTTTTTTTAAAAAAAAAACAAACCAAAATTAAGCAGAACATTTTGTAACATTATCCTTCAGTATTCATTACTATTGTTTGATCATCCAGACTCCAGAGAGGTTTTGATTCATTACTAAAAGGAATTAAAAAAAATCCTAGCTATAGACAACCTTATTAAAATCATAAGTGGACAAAAATGTACCACCTGATAACGCATATCTGACCTGAAAAATGCTTTATCTTTGAGAAGACTGCTGTTTGTGTACTAAGAGAGCAAGTCATCTGCAAACTAAATATATTTAATGAAATGTTTCCACTGTAAATATCACACTTAACACAAGATCAAAGTATTATAGGTTATTAGCTAATCTGCTTCTCCTTTGGCAGAAAATTATTACAGTTGTCAATGAGCAGTGTGTGTTCAAAACAACTCAGAATTAGAATGTTACGTGATAATCTTCAAAAAAACGTAAACCAACATCAAAATGCAGAAGGCTAAGCCCATTAGGTGTAGTCTGTATGTTTCATTTCTATGACAGATTTAGTGAGTACAAAAAAGCTATTTAAACTAACCCTTCTGATTACCAGAGTTTCTGGCAAAGTAGTTGTAAAGTTGACCTTTAAAAATATACACTGATTACTAGTTTTCTCAGTTTATTTTCATGATATGTCTGGCCCATTTTTCTTTTCTACCCGGACTCTATCCTCTTCATTTTGTTTCAGAAGTTTTTCTCTATGCTTATTCCTTTTTCCTGAGAAAGAGCAAATGACTGGCAAACCTATTTACAAGCATGTCAGTTCAGCAATGCTCTAGTTATGTGTGCTAAATATCAAGCTCACAGTTAAAGTACCTTGGAATTTTAAGAATATAATTAAAAAATAGGATTGAACCTTCTGCTTTAAAAGCACTTAAGTGCTTTGCAGTGTAAGGCCTTTCTATATCATGGTTGTATGGATCAACCTACAGTTAAATCTTTCCTTCTTGCACACAAAGATATTGTGGAATGTAATTCCACTATGCCTTGGACTCCTTCATGCAGCTGCCAGCTTACCTAAATCCATAACATCCTGACTAAGAGTGCCATGATATAAGAACTTCCATTTTACACTTCCAGAGAAGTGCAAAATGCCACTTTTCTCTTATTTCTCTGACCTTAAGCTTGGAAATATTTACTTGAAGTTACTATTAATTATTTATTTCTCCTTGCAGTATGAGAGGATAAAGAGGATTCGGCCTTTAATTTGTAACAAAAGTGTTTCTACACTTTGTAGATTTGTAGGATTACAAAGGTTATAACTAGCTACTGTGCAAAATTATGTTACTCTTCACCTTCCTGATCATTTACTTTAGTGACAGCCAGCACATCCATTGCTGTGACAACCTGCCACTGATTTAAAAAATGTAGAAACGTGATGCAGTATGCTTAATAGCTATCTTAAGCAGGCACCTGCAGCTACAAATCAGCTGGAAAAAAAAAAAAAAAAAAAAAAAAAAAACAACTACGCAAATACACCTTGAACCACACTCACCAAACTTAGGCTGTCTTGAACTGACAAGAGGAGTAACATCCAAATACGAAAAGAGCCCATGTTATCTATCGGTCACAGAAAGGTCAACCCCAATAGACGAAGGCAAGACTTTAGCTACTTTTACTGCAGTGAAGGACTACAGGGCCAGAGCAATCCTTCAGCTAATGAGATCCTGGTTCTATTAGGATATTCTCAAGCTTTGTAAACTGGTAGTCAGAGATTAAACACCAAATATGGACCAAGAACTGCCAAAGTGAAGTCCAAAAATATCCCACGTTGCCTGACAATATTCTGTAAAGATTTAAAAGTGCACTCATTTGTTCTGTATTTCATGTGGCTTATCGCTGCCTTCTTCTCCTCCTGCTAGAGGCAGATTCGTGAAGGACGTGCATTAACTTGTCCTTTGTTTTTGCTATGGCCAATGTGTTGCTTTTTTACTTTACATTGTTGCATATGCCAGATTTCACATCCTCTGTCACGGAACAGAGACACCTTACACTAGATAATGCAGAAAAAAAAAAAAAAAAAAAGAAAGAGTTTGCGAGTTAAGGCTTTGATTTTATATTTTCTCTTACTAATCTAACTCTTTCACTAAGGGGAACAAGTTATAAAATGTGAAGGTGTCAGGTAGAATATGATGTAAAAATGACAAAAGCAAGACAAGCAAAAGCAACTGAAGTAATGGGACGAACAAAAGTAAGACAATGATACTATGAGAAAGCAACAAGTTTAGTAGGAAAGCGAGAGTTCTTCACTTGCCTGATTAATCCCAGATCAAATTTTCCAGTGCTGTGTCTCAATTTTTTTTTTTTTTTTTTGCAAAGGATGAGGAAAATTGCTATATGCTCAAGAAATCTCCTCTACAAAATGAACAATCAAATAGTTNNNNAAAATAAACAATAAAATAGTTTCAGGGTTTTTGCTTTTTTTTTTTTTTTTTTTTTTTTTTAATTTAGAAGATCATGCTGTGAAATTGTTCTGTTAGAATCAAAAATGGATTTTGCTCTGTAACCTGTACAAAGTTGAATCACACCCCTGGAGATCTGCCAAAATACCTGTAAATAATTTGAACAACCAGTGATCCATGTTGCGCGACCTTTACCTCCTCACTCTCTTGTCTGCATTTGTTCATGGCTGGCGTTGTTTTTTTTTGTTTTGTTTTGTTTTGTTTTGTTTTTTTTCAAATGGATGGTTGCTGCTTGAATAAGGAAGAATGACTAATTGTTTAAAGCTATTTTGAACATCTTTTAAAGCACTCCATTATCGTAGGTTATATCAGTGATGCAATGCTTCACTTTGTCTCCTCTCCTGTTGTTTAACGACAGGTAAACTGAATGGGCTATATGTTCAATGCAGCGTGAAGGGTACTCGATGCACAGGTCCTATTAATCATTAAAAAAAAAAAAAAAAAGTGTGGTTAATTTCCTTTACTATGATAATCTTAATATTTTGCTGGTTTCTTCTTCACAAACATTACCTGTTTATCCACACAAGAGCCTTGGGAGGCAGTTTTACCTTTCCATACTACTAAAAACCTGCAAATGTAGATTTTGATCTCTAATAAATCTGGCATGATTTTGAAAGGTTTTCAGCACAAAGGAGTGTCTGTCAGTAGAAGTGAATTGTTATCTGTAAACTCAGGTTATTTTACTGGAATCCCCAAGTATGGATCTAGAAGCATAAGTATATGCACTGTGGAGAGGAGAAGGAAAAAAAGCAGCCCAAATATCTGAGTATAAATATTTGAATTCCCTCTATCCCTGGATTCTACTTAGTCCTCTGAGGTCCAAATATATTTCCAACTTAATGCTTAAAAATCATTCCTTTACCATGAGGGAAAACTGAGGATGAAAGAAATCGTTACTCTTTTTTTCCTGGTGTTGGTATCCATGTAGAGTGGGCAAGTATCCAAAACCTAAAAAATACACCTTTCTATTTTTCAGAAATGGCTAGAGATTGTCATTGCTTTGAGAGATCATTGCTTTGATCTTAATGGAGGGAAAAAAGAAGAAAAAAATGGGGAAACCCTGTGTAAAGACTGAAATGGTTGCCTGTGAGGCCCAGAAGATAGCTACATCTTCTAACTGTGTACCGCCCTCCACCATGTTGTCAGTGCTCTTGGAACAACTCAGC
This sequence comes from Rynchops niger, assembly GCA_013400035.1. Classification (NCBI taxonomy): domain Eukaryota; kingdom Metazoa; phylum Chordata; class Aves; order Charadriiformes; family Laridae; genus Rynchops; species Rynchops niger. The sequence goes on from VXBH01000021.1 coordinate 14,305, forward strand.
ATTTTTTCTATAAGGGTTCTCACACTCATAGCATGAACGTTCTTAAAGGAAATTAAACTGCAGATAGAGGATATTCTGAGAAGTAAGCAGTGATTTTTGAATAAAATGAGGCTTCATAGAGGGTCCCATCTTAAACTGGTGAGCATCTATTCACTGCAAACGAGGTATCGAGTTGGGTATCAAACAGGAGAGCATACAACTGCAAAAGAATGTAAGAAGAGCCATACAGGATCATGTCAAATATCTAGAATTACCAGTTCTTGAAAATCTTAGCCTAATTGTTATTTTATTAGCATTCATAGTTATACCAATAAAATATAAAATGTGTTTTTTTTCTGCTGCCGAATAATGTTATGAAATGCAGACAAAATTTATAATCAGTCTACTTGATCCTTTTTGAATTGGACTGCGCAGACATTGGCTATTAATTGAAGTCCTTATTAATTGAAGAGGTAAAGAAAGGACACAGTTAACCAGTTGCAGATTGCCTAGTTGAAGAATACTTCAGAGCAGATGGTTCTGGGCCAGTTCAGTCAAAAACTGAACTCCTCTTTTTAATTTGTTTTAAGAACTCTGTCCTTCAATCCTCCACTGAGTTTCCAAAAACATTCAGTCTCTTCTCTAGTGGATGAGGTACAACAACTTTGCTCTTAGCTTGCTGATTGCATCAGCACTTATACCTTGTCTCCAGAGTGAAGGAAGGGATGGGTCTGCAAGATTTTAAGAAATCTGTTTTGAAGGACATTGGTGTACAGGAGGATGGTGTACAGGTTTCTATATTTTTGATATTATTTTTGCCTAACTTTTGTCAAACCTAGGCTGTAAATCCCACAAAGACAAGATCCAGTTTAAGACAGTGATTATAGAGCTTCCAATTATTTTTTTCCACATAATAGCCACTAAATATTGCAGTGTCAGCTGGCAAATATAGGAAAGTGAATTGAATTAATCTGGAAATCTTTGAGGGACATGTATTGAACACCATCAGGGAGAGGACAGGTTTATTTGGCTGGGAGTATAGGTTCTTCATTGATATTTCATAATACTTAACAAAAAATCTAAGCCCTAATCTCCCAAGTAGAACTTTTGAGAGCTCTCTTTGGTTTCATCAGTCTGGCCCACATCCCCAGTCAGATACAAAGGGTGAGGTATTTATATCCCAGTGATATTTCAGGATGATAGCAAAACAGGGAAGGATATTTCAAAAATAGATCAGAAAGCACCTCTCCTTTGAGAAAAGATCTCAAAGCATGGATGTAGCTTGTGGCAGGGTGGGCCTGTTTCAATCTAGTGGTCTAGGAAATCAGTTACAGAAGATAATGTGAGACAATTGTATTGGGTCTAGGGAGTTGCTGACAAGGACAAATACCAGTAATTTGAGTTTCCTACTACCTGGTTACATCTGTTGGGTATAAGCTGGTAAAAAAATAGGGACAGAGCTGGTGTCAGGGATGCAAAAGAACATGATCAATAAAAGGGGATCTGAAGTTTTGCCACATCAGGCATAAAAAGGGGCAATTTAAAGGAGAATTTGCCTTTCTTTCCTTCTTCATACAGCCCTTTGCACCCAGCAGAAGAGAGTGGATCACAGAATCACAGAATAGTAGGAGTTGGAAGGGACCTTCGGAGATCATCTAGTCCAACCCCCTGTCAAAGCAGGTTCACCTAGAGCGCGTTGGACAGGAATGCATCCAGGTGAATTTTGAATATCTCCAGAGAAAGATGACAATGTTCTTAGTGGAAGTGGTCCAGCAGACTCTCTCCACCTGTCCAAATGCATAGTGGATCTTTGTGTGAGATACCCAGGTTGATATCAATTTTAGCAGCAGTATGTGGGTGTCAAAAAACTGGAAAGTGGAAGCTCCTACAATGAGCAAGGTGGGGCTGACTGTCAATGTCAGATGATGGGAACAATTGTGTTTGGTAGAGAGGGAATAGTAATCAGACAACTGATTAAGGAGAGAAATAATTACAGAGAGAACTGATTAAGAGAAAGGAAGCCATCACTCATCAAGGACAACATGAGAGAAAAGTTACTACAAGATGTTTAAACTGCCAAAAGAAATGTGGGTGTAATTGTCTCCTCTAGCTTCAAGAAATATTGATAGGGCAAAGTGCAGCACAGAGTGGGTGTTTGGGAAAACTGGAAGTTGAGCAAGAGAAAAAAGTCAAGGAGCAAAGGATGGCAGAGAGCTCTCTGAGGCAGAGCAGTAATTGAGAAACAAGCAGCAGGTAGGGCTGGACATGGAGACAGCAACACACAGACAAGAAGGAGCAAAGTGGAGGATGGAGGGTAGAAGAAATTAGAGGGTCCTGCTGAAAGAGATGGAAATTCTTCTTAAAGGATTAATGGTTCAGAGAAAGGAGGGTTTTAACAGCTCAGGCAAGACTGAGCTGTTAAAATGTGATTGCTAACTGAAAAGGTTTGTAGACTTGATCAGTTGTTTCCAAATGAAAAGCTGGTCTAAAGAAAAATAACATCTAATGAATGTAGTGAGAAATGAAAAATTATACATTTGTAATTTCTTCGTTTTATCTTCAACTTTATTCCATAGATAAATGCCCTGGGATTCTGGTGCATGGAGTGCTGTCTCACTGTAGGTCAGAGCAAGAAATGTGTTTACTTGTATTTTTAGAGTATTTTCCCATGATGGGGGGAAAAATGTTCTCTTTATTGTCATAAAAGTCCTGTGAAAAATTGACACCACTCTGCTATTCATTACTTCTTTATTCCCTCTTCTGCACAGCATGTCTCTAAGTAATGCTATTCCTCCTTTAGACCTCCTTATATAGCATCAATCAACTCATGAAGATCAGAGTATATTTATCTCCCTTGTGCACCATCATGCCAAACTGTTGAAGACTGCTATCATGCTTGCAGAGAATTACAGCTAAATTGCAGCAAATACCAAGGGGATTTCATATTAAGTTGTCTTAAAGACCAAATGTGTTTATTATGGTTAACATATTAATATGGAGAACTAAAGAAATTGATAATAGTTTATCATTTGAGGGTGCCAGAGCACTGGAAGAGGATGCCCAGAGAGGTTGTGCAGTATCCTTCTCTGTCTGGAGATACCCAAAACCCGCCTAGATGTGTTTCTGTGCAGCCTGCTCTAAGTGAACCTGCTTTGGCAGGGGGGTTGGACTAGATGATCTCCAAAGGTCCCTTCCAACCCCTACCATTCTGTGATTCTCTGTGATTTATTACAACATTTTGTCAAATTTTACATTGTGCTTTTTCATTGTTTTTGTTATGGTTTTGGTGTTTTTTTTGTTTTGGGTTTTTTTTTTTTTTTT
>VXBH01000021.1:17609-31040 GCA_013400035.1 Rynchops niger
ATATACATATATATATATATATACACCCAATGATAATTTATTATAACATCCATGCAGGTCTTATCTTTATTCTCCATTTATTTGCACTGCATAGCGATGTGCCATTATTTTGCTGAGATCTACTGTATTTGTAATGTCTTATAGTGAAAAATACTTCACAAAGTTTGGAAACACCTCAGCTTTAGTTAAATGAATGAGAATTTTTGTGAATTCAGAAAACACTGCCTTTGTTTTCTCTCTCATTTCTCTATTATATACTATGGAAGATAACCACAGAAGAACTCCTCTTTGGAGGGAAAAAAAAATAAAAAAAAGTCTGTTGTTAGGGTGTACAACTATAAAAGGAAAGACCACCCTCTCCTGCTCAAGTCTGTAATTTTGAATGTCATACCACCTATCTGAACTACACCCGTTCTTCCTGCCAAACCTCTTCACTCTGTGGAACATAGATTCACATTATAGTCTTTTGCACTGGATCGTGAATAACAGGGCTCCTGTATCTGTTGGGCCTTCAAGTCCTGTTATAATACATACAATGATACCANCATTTTTTTTGTTATGGTTTTGGTGTTTTTTTTGTTTTGGGTTTTTTTTTTTTTGTTTTTTTTTTTGTTCTTGTTGGTTTTGGTTATTTTTTTTTAAGGAGTACATTGGTTTTAATATGTTTGGATGGTTATAATATTGGATGTTTACAATAATATAATATTATAACAATCTCAGTTTATTTTTATGTGCCATATTTTGGGGAATATTAACCAAACTAATAATGGTGGAGCACTTCAAAATTAACAATATAGTATTGCTGCAATTCAGAGATCATGTTTATCCCTCCTTTCCACTGATATAAACTAGGAATGGCTTATTTTAGCTCCATATATATATNCTCTCTCATTTCTCTATTATATACTATGGAAGATAACCACAGAAGAACTCCTCTTTGGAGGGAAAAAAAAATAAAAAAAAGTCTGTTGTTAGGGTGTACAACTATAAAAGGAAAGACCACCCTCTCCTGCTCAAGTCTGTAATTTTGAATGTCATACCACCTATCTGAACTACACCCGTTCTTCCTGCCAAACCTCTTCACTCTGTGGAACATAGATTCACATTATAGTCTTTTGCACTGGATCGTGAATAACAGGGCTCCTGTATCTGTTGGGCCTTCAAGTCCTGTTATAATACATACAATGATACCAAAGGAAACAGAGACCGATGTCTCTTTCAAAGTTGAAAGTTAGTTTCAGTAGCAAAGTTTTAACTGTGTCTGAGTACACTGTTTTCACATGATTAGTGCCCTGTCTGCTGCCAGGATCACCCAAATGCTTTGCAAGCCTTGGGACACAGTACAGGGCAGGACTGAGTCCTTAATTAGCACTTATGTGTCATAATCAATACCCATATGTATACAAGTAGTGTAAATTTGTATAAGTTGTATGTTATGTTGTCTGTGTGTTTTGGGGTCACAAAGTTAGCTAGCCTCCTGATCTGCTGTTGTAAAAGTGTGATCCACCACGCTCATAGACAGTGGATCAGAGAATTACAAGATAAACATGACCTAGTTGCTTGTATGGAGTAAAGCCCAACATATTTGTGTGGAAAGGATAAAAGGGAAAATGACAGTGCACAAGCAACTAATGGAAATAATTAAGGAAGATAAGAATTGAAGACTGGTAGAGAGAGACATTTTATATTTTTTTTAAACATACTGTGAAGAAGCTATTTGAGGATGGAATAATTAAGCAGTGCATTCACGAAGNACAGAAGTTACGTTTAGGGAATTGTACCGGCAGTTATGCTAACAAAGACTGTAATAGAAATTCTGATGTAGTGAGTAACAAAATAAACAACTGTATGTAATGTATGGGCAGGTTTTCCAAAGCATTTTACGTCCTTGAGATCTGATTTTTAAAGGAGTTAAAACTGCTTATTACATTCCTCATTGTATGCAAAGTAAGTTCTTGGTGGTTCATCTTTTTGGCTTACACACCACATCAAGGACAGTAGATAATTCCTCTTCAGCTTCTGTCTTTGCCTTTGCGCCACTACAGCTGCATCTTTGTAGGCAGCCTGGGTGTCTGAAGAGCATTTAATATATACCACTAGAATGTCTGGACCACGTTGCTTTCAATTATATGTGGTTCAAGTAGGAGCTATCTGAAATGGAGCTCTTTTGGAAACCTGGTGTCTTATTTTTACTATCCAAAAACACTTAATATGGAGAATATCTCTCAGAGGTTTACATCCTTTGGAGACATCACACCAAAGCATTATTTACGAGGGAGACGATCAATGTGGTAAAACTTGAAAGTGAGAAATGGCCTGTGAAAAAAAAAGGTCAAAAAGATGAACAATTATAGACATGTCTTAGAATACCACCAGCAGTATCCAGGTCACTTGAAGAGCTTTAGCTTTCTTTCTAGAATTCAAGAATGGACTAATTGTGTGTCATATGCAAAAGATTGCTCCATACAAGAGAGATGTAAAACATTTCTAATTTAAAGACTAAATTAATATATCAGTTTAACATGCTGTATACTAATGTATTATTTTCTTAGAGAAAATTCTTTGACAGAAACGTATCGACAGAATAATTTGCAGTTCAAATCAAAATATGTAAATAAGTGTGATCATAGGCAACTGCTTGTTCTATCAAAACAAAAAATTCACTGGAACTTACGCAAACTTTGACTCATCTTCTGTTTTTTTCCTATCAGTTATGGAGACTCTATTATAAAAAACTGGCAGTATATTTTAATTTCATGAAATAAAAGCAAGAAAAGTTTACTTAGAATTTCTTCATTATCATTGCATGCAGAGGGTGAGTTTGCTAAACAGCATGTTCTTTACATAACTTTTGGCCAACGCCAAATGAAATCCCCAATGTATTTGATTTCCCTGTCAGATAGAAGCAAATGTGCTTATTAATTATAGTAACTCTGTGTTTCTTTAAGGCTGTCATGTCAGTCTGGATGTAGAGTTGGCTGTAGATAGCACAGCTTTGACTCAGCATGTCACTTCTTACCTTGCCAAGCATGAAAAGTGCAAGTAATGAGACTTGCAAAATGAAATATTGCCTGACAGAAACCTGCCTTCTAGACTGCAGGATCCTGGTATAAAGCCACCTTGACAAAAAGTGTATCACTCTTAGGACCCTTCAAATTAGTGGAGTGATGCAACTTTATTATCAGATATTGTTCAGTTCATCATAAATGTCTCACTGCCACTGCACCTTATGTGTGAAAGGGACTATATAAAAGCATACTATATTCCAATCTAATTCACACGATGGCTTTCTTGGTAATTAAGATCCAAGTACTGTTAAATTTCTGGGGATTTTCTATTACCCATATGAATCAAGTGATTTAGAATGACTAGATTAAAATAGTTGGTGTCGCTGATGAATAAAAGGAGTGGAAAGAGATCTTTAAAAAGAAGAAATAAGATTGATTTAGAGACTCAATTTATTGCTGAGTGACCACTCCAAATTGACCTGAAAAAAATAGATGGAAAGAAGATCTTTATAACTTTTCAGCCAATGGCAGTATGTCTTTTAAAGCCAGCATTAAAAGCCTGTTCACTGGCCATAAATATAAGACAGGAGAATAGAGTTTGCAATACAATACTTAATGCTGTTGCACAGAGACTGGAATTTGACAATGACAATTGTTTTTATGATGCTTTAGATTTTTGGAGGAAAACAATTTGTTTTGTTCCATTTTGCATATTCCTGTACCCAAGGATATTCATGGATGTGACCTGGCCAGAAGAATATTCATAGCAGTGACCTGAAGGCCAAAATCCATCCCCCTCCCCACCAGCCATGCTACCTAGCTGCATAAACTCCTCACATGGAAAACTCTTTGCCTGGAATAATGGGAGAAGAGAGGAGAAGACTTAGCTCCTACCTCTTAAGGCATTTAGAACATGAAAGTATACAGTATGGATGACTCACATAGAATCATAGAACGGTTCCGGTTGGAAGGGACATTAAAGATCATTTTGTTCCACCCCTCTGTCATGGGCAGGGACACGTCCCACTGGACCGGGCTGCTCAAAGCCCCATCCAGCCTGGCCTTGAACACTGCCAGGGACGGGGCATCTACAACTTCCCTGGGCAACCTGTTCTAGTGCCTCACCACCCTCACAGTAAAGAATTTCTTCCTAATATCTCATCCAAATCTCCCCTCTTTCAGTTTGAAACCATTAACCCTTGTCCTATCATTACACTCCCTGGGAAAGAGTCCCTCCCTATCCTTCCTGTAGGCCCCCTTTAGATACTGGAAGGCTGCTCTAAGGTCTCCCCAGAGCCTTCTCTTCTCCAGGCTGAACAACACAACTCTCTCAGCTTGTCCTTGTAGCATAGGTGTTCCAGTCCTCTGATTATCTTCGTGGCCCTCTGCTGGACCTATTCCAACAGGTCTGTGTCCTTCTTGTGCTGAGGACTCCAGAGCTGCATGCAGAACTTCAGGTAGAATCACCTCTCTCAACCTGCTGGCCATACTTCTTTTGATGTTTTGATGCAGCAAAGCTCTCATTTGGAGAGTCTAAAGTCTGTAAAATTATTCAGAAAACAATGCATGAGACAGCATTCTCTGACCTAAGACCAGTCCCCAGTGCTTGTGACCACCTTTTGAAAAATTGCAAGAGAAGCAGTTATACAGTTGGTTTTTTTTCATTTATGGCATTGCCACCAGTATCCTGAACAGGTTGGGGCAAAAGTTGAAGCAGGGAGAAACTCTGCAGTTCCTATCTCTATCTGAAAGGATGATGTTGAGAAGGGGACCCATAAGGCTTTAGAAAAATAGGCCAAAAAAGAACGATAGAGCAAAGAGACTGCTAGATCTAAGGACATTGGATGGACAATGGTGAAAACTGTAAAGGAGGCCTGCTACTAGACCAAGAGTAACCATTCTGACCTGGGAAAAAAAAACCAAAAAAACCAAAAAAACCCAAAAAACTGCTCTTGTCTTAAGGAAGAAGCTCTTGTTCTCAGCAGGAAGTATAAGGTAGCACACAACTCCATGTGTAGCCCAGTGGATTGGGAAATTCTATCATCTGCTGGAAGGAAGATATATTGGCCTCTGGCAATGCAACTCTAGAAATCCAGCCACTAGACTGGGTATGTCCACACATTAGACTTTCCCTTGTTACATGAATTAATAAATTTAAAGTGCCATTGCTGATTGGCATCAGAGACTAACAGCTCAACTAGATCAAACCCAACAGTGTGCAGCTCACTACAGACATTTCCATCCAGGAAGAGGTGTTAGAGGATACAGCAGCCAAAAAGTAGATTCTCTACTGGTCTGCCTAGCAAGCAGAACTTTTCCACCCAGTGAAGCAGGCACTTCACTAATAAGGTATTAATGAACTATGTATTGTTCCCTATTTCTCCTGGATTAACTGTGTAAAGGAAGATATAAAAGACTGGAGTTACTAGCCAGCTCACTTGGTAATGCAACAAGAGACCATGACTGTGTTCCAAACTGGCACGTTACCATTGTCAAACAAAAAAAAAAAAAAGAAGAGAAGGGGGGGAAAAAAGGAAAAGAAAACGAAAAAAAAAAAAAAAAAAAAAGAAAAAGGAAATCAAACCCCGGATTTTGCAATGTAAATTCCATTAAACTGAGCAGAAAAAATACTTTCTGGTTTTGGGAGGACATGTTGCATTCTCTATATTTTTTGTGTATGGGCATTTGTTTCATAAAATCAGTACAAAATGATACTGGTCAATAGGCTCTTTTGAGCTAAAAAGTAGACAGTTGAAATAGGCCTTGTATATATTTATTTTACCATGCCTTTGATGTTAGATTTGTGGAAAGAGTCCATGACACTGTGTCAGATGATAGGACTTCTATGGACAATAGAACCCACCAGCAGTGGGATTGCAGGATGAGGCAGCAAGCCATCATTGCAACTGCTGTATTTTGTTACTAGCTGCTATGGGACTGAGGTGCTTCCATTGTGACACTTCTTTTGTTACAGTTTTAAAACAAGAATTGATCTTTCCAAAAGCAGTTTTTATGAAGGACATATGCCTTCACCCTTTGCATCCTTTCTGCCTAGGTCAGAATGTTGCTGTGTTAGAAACAAGCCAAGAGTCTTAAATAAAACCAACTTTTCCACATATCTGGTCAACAAAGATGAATGCTGATTACTTGATATCATATTAATTTGATAATCTGAATTATTGTTTTAATATTAACTGCATTTTTTGGCTTATGTTTATATTCATTATTTCAGCCTTTCTTGAGTCAAAAGAGGTGGAGAAGAAGCTCTCAGAACTCATGCTCCATGCTGTTGTCTGGTGGACTGTATGTACACTGAGTATCACAACTGATTTTAGGCAAGAGATTTGCATGCCTCTTATCTCTGCTTCCAAATTAATGGCTATGTCTTTCATGATCACAGAATTAGAGAATCAGAGAGTCACAGAATGGTTGCAGTTGTAAGGGATGTCTTGAGATCATCTTGTTCGACCACCCTGCTCAAGCAGGGCCACCTAGAGCAGACTGACCAGGACCATACCCAGATGGCTTGTGAATATCTCCAAGGTGGGAGACTCCACAACTTCCTAGGGAAACCTGTGTTGGTGCTTCATCGCCCTCACAGTAAAAAAGTGTTTCCTGTTAAGCTCACTTCTGTTAAGTTTGATACACTTTCATACAAAGGAACTACTTCCCTGGTCTCATGTGCAGGCCACTATATTTCTGTGCCTCTTAACAACCATTTCTATGGTGCTTCTAACTGTGAAAGGCAAACTGAGTTGACTCCTGTAATAACTGTGTGTTACTTTTACCCTTCTTAATGCCTATGTGTTCTTACCCATAGTAGTTCCTATACTGCAAGCTTAATGGAGCATGGGCTATAATGTTTAGTAAGGACTTGCCTTTTTGTGACCACTGTGGTAATGCATAAATTAATTGCTAAAGTGAGTCACAGGCTCTTCCTCTGTGCTCTGCTGTGACTTTTCATCTCCAGTCTCCAAGTAAATCATAAAGCTTTTATTTGTGCATCTTTCATGGACATTTTGTCAAAGACTCAATGAGTCTTCATTCATGTTGATTAACACTAGATAATAGGACAGAAGGCTGCTCATCTTCTCCCATGAAGAACCTATCCTGCACAAAAAAGAAGACATCAAAATTACACTGTCAGGTGAAGTCATCACAGTGCCTTTCTCTGCCTTCTCCATTGGCAGAACATGCTCTAGTGCAGCTCTACACAATCTGACATACTTCCCAGGGTCACTTTTCCTTCAAAGTGGCTTCTTGTTATTTGGAAACAGATTAAAAAAAGAAAAAAATATACAGCTTCATTTACTTGTGTTGGAGTACTGACAGACCAACCAACCTTGATCAAACTTATATTGAAGTTTATACTACAACCTCCCTATCCACTCCTGCCCTCCTGTGACAACCAAAAAAGTACAGTCAGCAGAAGAAAAGCTGGCTGACCCCTCAGCCCTTTCAGTGCAAAGTGGGATGTTGTAGAGTAAAAGTACCAACATAATAGTTTAAAATAAACGGCCAGCCTTTGCCCTGAACCAGCTAAGGCCCCATCAGACTTTCTCATCATGTCAGTGCTACTGTTGGAAACAGCAGTCTTCAGCAGAGTAGAGAGCTGAGATGGTGAACCCCTCACTAGATCTTGTCTGTCCCTCCCTTTGGTTAGTTTGGTTAGTAGCTGGTGGCAGGATGATTACACATCTACCTCATTCTGTTGAAAGTCTAAGGTCCCACCTCAACTAAGAACCCATCACCTTTCTCATCACACTTGCATATTCTCATCCTAACACTCTTCTGTCAGCCTAAAATCTCTCTAATGCGTGTCACAAAAGGGGGAATTTACTGGTGTCCCATTTGAGAGGTACTCATTCCTCCTTTACTTAGCTAGGATGAATAATAGCTAATGAGGTAGCACAGTCACCACTAGAGAGAGCTCTGATACTAAAATTATTTTCAAGCCCTATTTTATCTAAGTTCCTATTGCAGAGTTCAGGGGCAGTTTCTTGAATGGATGGAGTATCAAAAAGGGAAGAGAAATACAAAAAGAAGGAACTTCAGTGTATTAGGGAGGATTTTAGACTTAATGTTATTGGACCATGATTGGTCTACGAAAAGGGGAGAGGGTATTTTTCTAGTTTGGACTCTTTCCACATAAATTCAGCAGTTTTTTGACACTCCACTTACAATACTTATTGCTGCTCAGTTGCTCTGCTTCATGGTTTATGACTTGCTATTGCTTTCAGGAGAATATAGGATGAAAATAGAATACTGAAATTTTGCAGGGGGTGTGTGTGTGCGGGGGAAGTGATTTATGAATCATGCCATTTATTGGTGGTTTATACTTCAGTAAAAGTTTATGCAATTTTCAGAAGTAACTTGATATATCTATTTATTTTGACTGTTTAAATGAGAACTATCTATGAGCAAGGAAAGCACCTTTCTTCCTCTCTCATGAACATCAGAAAATGAACATATCTGAGATACCAACATTGTCCAGTAATGTTTGTGCCGTTAGTATCATAGTTCAATGCACCTTTACTGAATGGGAGATATGAATCATGTAAAGACAGAGGCTGGCAATGCTTGAATAAATAAGGCCAGGTAGGCAATTCCATTGTTCTTATAAATACTGCAGGAAAGGTATAAAGTCAATTTTGTGAATATTCTTCTAATAGCCTCTTAAATGCGATCTCTCTGTCATTGCTCCACAATGTAGGGGTAGAGCCAACATAACAATCTGTGTGAACTGTGTGAGTAAAACAAGGATAAAACATCCTTTGCCAAAGCTGACAAAATAGAAGCCATTGTTTAAAGCCTATGTTTCAAAACCATACTCAGTCTCCATTCTTTCCCTGTGCTTCTGAAGAGCATAGTCCCTCAGTTTGGGATGAATCCCCTCACAGGTAGAAAATATGATTATGTTTTCAGAGTATCTCGACATTTGTTCCTTCTTATGTAGCTGGGACTTCTTTTTGTGAAAGACCCCTGACCTTCTTCATAAACTTCCTTCTGTGGGAAGCTGAGAACAGACACTACCATTCCAGTTCCAGAATAAGGGAACAGTTGCTTTAGCCTCCTTCCAAGATAGATAGAAGTTTCTCCATCCTCATCTGTAGCAGTCATCAACGAGTACAGGCAGGCTGTCCATCGCCTCTTTCAATCCCACCCAAATGCAATGTTTTTTAAACAAAGTGGTTAGTAATCTTTGTACAAGAACTTTTAACAGATCACAAACTTGGGACATTTTAGAATGTTTCTGTGTTTTCACCTTTTAGGGGTGCGTGTGAGGATTAAATATGTCTTTCTTTTCATCCTCAGAACTGATATCTCTATTGATTGTCTCTCCATTTTTGTGGAGAACTTGATACTGCAGCTTTTTGCTTATGTGCAAACATTGCATAATTTCATACCCCCACAGTTCTGAAGAAGTGTTAATGAATTTGTCAAACCTAATCCCTTGGAGAAATTCCATCAGAGACATCAGCAATATTTCTATTGACAAACCCAGTGGTGAATGTTACCAGTGTCTGTGCTGATTCTTAATGGAAAATGTAAGCTCATTTTGGATTTTAGACATTATTTATTTGCATAAATAAATGGTTGGCAGGGTTCAGGACAATGTAAAGTCCACAAGACACCATGGTCTCATACATTTTTCAGAAATTCAGAGATGACAAAATTTTAGCCTAACTGACAACACGTATCAGCATGTTTTGAAACTGGAAAATGCAAAAACAGAATTGGAATTACCTGAAGTAAAAAAAGAAGATACAAAAGTTTCAGATACAAGAAGAGATGGCAGAGATAAATATGAAAAATTAGCATAGACATTTACAAATACAACCAAAAAAACTTGACAAGAAAATATATTACAAAATACAGGGAAAAAGATTGCAAGATATACAAATGCTTCTGATTTAAGAAGATAAATAAAATATATTTTAATTGTGCAGAGAGTGAATACAATTCAGAGATGGATTTGTTGTTGTGGGTTTTTTTCTGTAACAATCAAGTAGGACCCCAGAAAACACATCAAGAAAACATGGATTATGAACATTTAAGTAAGGCAGAAACTAGTGAACCTTATCACAGAATGCTTAGAGAAAATGCTGAAGTAACCTCTGAAGATTATCTTTAATATATGTTGAAGGATCGGGGTGGTCTTCACAGTGCTGGAGAAAATAAAATCAGTAGCTCTTTAAAAACATAAAACAGAGAAAAGAAAATAAGGACTGATCAATGTAAATTTAAAATGCATTACTGGAGAGGAAATTATTAATCAATACATCTACAAGCACCTAGAAAATAACAGGATGATGAGACACAGCCAAAGTGGCTTTCTCAGGAACAAACTGCATCCAACCAATTTCTTTGCCTCACTTAGCTGACGAAATGGAAGAAATGGACATCACAAATCTTTACTATAATATGGGTTTTGATGTTCACAATATTCTCAACCCCTACAGCCTGGGAAAGGTGGGACAGATAAGACTATCATGAGGTAAATGCACAAATAGTTAGTAGGATGATGCCCAGCTTTGTGAAAAACCCAGAAAGATCATTGTGAAGAAAAGGGGAAAACAGTGGGATAGGTGTCAGAAGTATAGTTGAATTTTTCAACTTTCAACCTCAAACATACCCTTATTTTACACATAGGTATATTGGAAACTTGAAATAATTAGGTTTGTTTACTTCCTAAAGAAGAAGGCAGAATGTGTGTGTATGGAAAGAGGGAAGAGGTGACCAATGTAAGTGAGTTCATCAGGGATGTCAAGATTTGAGGTAGCCTGGGCTGCAGTAATCACGTACTCGTGGAGTTCACAGTCCTAAGGGATGCATGCCAGATGAGGAGCATAGTCAGGACCCTGAATTTCAGGAAAATAAACCTCCAGCTGTTCAAAGTATTAGTCAATAGGACCCCCAGGGAAACAGTCCTCAGGGACAAGGGGGCAGAACAGAGCTGGCAGATCTTTAAGGACACTTTCCATAGAGCGCAAGAGCTCTCGATCCCCAAGTGTAAGAAATCAAGCAAGAAAGGGAAGAGACTAGCATGGCTGAACTGGGACCTGATGGTCAAACTAAAAGGCAAGAAAGAACTGCAGAGGCAGCATCAGGTGTCCTGGAAAAAGTATAGGGATGCTGCCCAGTTATGTAGAGATGAGGTCAGGAAAGCCAAGGCGCAGCTGGAGCTGAATTTGGCAAGGGATGTTAAGAATAACAAGAAGGGCTTCTACAGGTGTGTCAACCAGAAAAGGAAGGTTAAAGAAAACGTACTCCCCCCTGATAACTGAGAATGGCAAACTGGTAACAACAGGCAAGGAGAAGGCTGAGGTTCTTGACAACTTTTTTGCCTCAGTCTTCAATGCCAACCTCTCTCCTCACACCTCACGGGTTGAAGGACCACAAGACAGGCACCTATAGGACAAATTCCTTCCCACTGTAAGTGAAGACAAGGTTCGTGACCACCCGAGGAACCTGAACATAAAAAAGTCCATGGAACCTGATGAGATGCACCCCAGAGTCCTGAGAGAATTGGCTGATGTAGTTGCCAAGCCACTCTCCATGATATTTGAAAAGTCGTGGCAGTCAGGTGAAGTCCCTGGTGACTGGGAAAGGGAAACATCGCACCTATTTTTAAAAAGGGTAGAAAGGAAGACCCTGGGAACTACCACTCTGTCAGCCTCACCTCTTTGCCTGGGAAGATCGTGGAACAGATCCTCCTAGAAGCTATGCTACGGCACATGGAGGACAGGGACGTGATTCAAGACAGTCAGCATGGCTTTACTAAGGACAAGTCCTGCCTGACCAACATAGTGGCTTTCTATAATGGAGTGACTACATCAGTACACAAGGGAAGAGCAATGGATATCATCTATCTGGACTTCTGCAAGGCCTTTGACGCAGTCCCCCACAACATCCTTCTCTAAGTAGGAGAGATTTGGATTTGATGGGTGGACTGTTTTGTAGATAGAGAACTGGCTGGATGCTCACATCCAGAAGGTAGTGGGCAATGGTCTGATGTCCAGATGTAGAGGGGTGACATGTGGTTTCACACAGGAATCCTTACGGGGACCAGTGCTGTTTAATATCTTCATCAATGATATAGACAGTGGGATCAAGTGCACCCTCAGCAAGTTTGCAGATGACACCAAGCTGAGTGGTGCGATAGGCAAGCCAGAGGGACAGAATGTCATCCAGAGGGACCTGGACAAGCTAGAGAGGTGGGCCCATGCAAACCTCATGAAGTTCAACAGGGGCAAGTGCAAGGTCCTGCACTTGGGTTGGGACAATTCTCATTATCAATATAGGCTGGGGGATGATGTGATAGAGCAGCCCTGGGGAAAGGACTTGGGGGTACCGGTGGATGAAAAGCTGGACGTGAGCCAACAATGTGCACTCACAGCCCAGAAGGCCAATTGCACCCTGGGTTGCATCAAAAGAACCATGGCCAGCAGATCCAGAGAGGTGATTCTCCCCCTCTACTCTGCTCTCGTGAGACCCCACCTGGAATACTGTGTTCAGCTCTGGAGCACTCAGCACAAGAAGGACATGGACCTGTTGGAGCAGGTCCAGAGGAGGGCCACAAGGATGATCAGAAGGCTGGAGCACCTCTCCTATGAAGGCAGGCTGAGAGAGTTGGGATTGTTCAGCCTGGAGAAGAGAAGGTTCTGGGGAGACCTTACTGCGGCTTTCCAGTACCTGAAGGGGGCCTACAGAAAAGTCGGGGAGGGACTGTTGGCAAGGGCATGTAGTGATAGGATGACAGGCAATGGTTTTAAACTAGAGCAGGGTAGGTTTAGATAAGACATTAGGAAGAAGATCTTTACAATGAGGGTGATGAGACACTGGAACAGGTTGCCCAGAGAAGTGGTGGAGGCCCCATCCCTGGAGACATTCAAGGCCAGGCTGGATGAGGCTCTGCAGGGGGTATGGACTAGATGACCTTTAAGGTCCCTTCCAACCCAAAACATGCTATGATTCTATGATCTATTAGCTCCGTGAGGAGGTAAGTAATTTAAGAAGTATAAGGGAATACAAACAGGAGACAGATAACTGGAGTCGCACCCTGTCTTCCCTGAAAGAAGCACCTCAGGCAGACAGAGCTCCATATACAGAGCACTCCCCACCCTCTAGCAGCATGGCTGAATGTGGGGATTCAGAGGACAGGGGCCAGTGGCAACGAGTCCCCGCCCGGCGTGGCAGGATTGCCTCCCAGGTAACCCCCCCACCATCCCAGGTGCCCTTGCAGAACAGATATGATGTTCTGCAAAGGGAACTGGAAGGCGACAAGGACAACAGCTTGCTGAACTTGGAGTTGTCACCGAGGCCAAGACGGATTACACCTCGTATAACAACATCCTCAGTTGTGAAAGAAAGATGGGTCCTTTCCTTCTCCCCCCTGAGTAGTAGGGGACTCAGTTCTGAA
>VXBH01000022.1:8619-20043 GCA_013400035.1 Rynchops niger
TTTCCTTTTTAGGTCATGAACTCGGTGTTTAAGACTTTTCTAGACTTGACATATCCAATAACCTCTATGTTTTCTGGAGCGGCTTTTAACAGCAGCATCAACAACATCTTCAAAGATAAGCAGATAGAGGTAGGCTGCTTGTTCACTTGACGCACAGAAAATGATGTCACTGTATCTGTTGTAGCAGAAATCGCTTTCTTCCGTGGTCATATGAGATACGGGGCTGGGGGACTACTGAAAACATGTTAAAACTGTGAATGTGATGTTACATGAATATAGGAAGCAGCCTATACTTTCATTTTGGTGGATTTGGAAGACGCAAGGAGCGGATTATTTGTAGCTACTTCTGTTCTGTTCGACAAAGGGATCCCGTTGTCTGAGAGCAGAAGTTAAAATTCTGTCCATGAGGTAGAATTGCTGAGACTGTTTTGTCGTTATTTTTCTGCAAATCAGAAGAGACCCTTAGGGCACACCAGAAGAAGGTCTTGGAGAGGGTAGCAAGGGGTTTGGCTTTTTGGTAATTTTATTTTCGAAGCTAGAGTGAGCTTTTAGGAACAACCAGTTGAAAGCTGCAGTAACGTCAGTGCGTGGTGTTTCCTGGTTTTCACGTGGTGACTTTTGCAATGGCAAGATGTTGTATGGTTGTATGCCGGAGCTGATGGCCACGTTCCGAATCGCGCCTGTCCTCTATCCCTCAGCAGCAGCAGTTTGTGAAGCACATTGTCCATGGTGGCCTTCCTGCATCGCCGAGCTCAGGGAGCGTTCGGGTAGTCTTGCAATCTTACCTCGTTTGCAGTTTTAACCAAATTCTTCCTGTGTTTGGAATCCTTGTGGTGAAAGATTATGTAGCAAATAAACACTGTATATACTTTAAATATATGTTTATTAGAGATAATCTAAAACATTCCCTACTTAAATGTGAGTATGAGAGTAAGTGATTAATCATCACATGGCTTAAAATAGCATTTTGCCGTGCAGAGGGGACGGTGCTGGGAGTTTTAGAGTGATAAGTTCCTTCTGAGACTGGAATTATTTTTGTTTAGTTATTTCGGCGGCAGCAGCCACGCTCTCAGTTCTTTGATCACGCGTGTCCCCCTCTGAAGCACTCCAGCTCCTGTCTTTGGTTCCAGCCGAGCCCGATAGGAAGACACGTGGTTGTCCGGTGACTACCCCAGCTCCTCTCCACTTTGATGTGGCCGAGGAGCTGCCTGAGCAAAGCACCAGGACCTTCTTGGTGGTGCGAAGCGTGGTCTTCTCTGGGCTCACGTGCTGTGAGCCGTGGATGGCACGTGGCAGCGTCAGGCTGTAGGTGACGCTGGGCAGAGCTTTGAGAAAGAACGAGTGACAAAATGGAAGAAAATCTCCTCTGAGCTCAGGTGGCCCCAGCTTCCCCTGGTCTATCTGTCACTGCTTTGCATTTCAGCAGTCAGTTTATTGAACTTCCCTTCAAGACGCAGTCGATTCCTTCCTTAGGATTTTTAACAGCTGTAGATGTATCATAGAGTCATAGACTCACAGAATGTGTAGGGTTGGAAGGGACCTCTCAAGGCCATCCAGTCCCACCCCCTGCAGTCAGCAGGGACATCTTCAACTAGAGCAGGTCGCTCAGAGCCTCATCCAGCCTGGCCTTGAATGTCTCCAGGGATGGGGCCTCCACCCCCTCTCTGGGCAACCTGGGCCAGGGTCTCCCCACCCTCAGGGTAAAGAACTTCTTCCTCATGGCTCATCTCAACCTGCCCTGCTCTAGTTTAAACCATTGCCCCTTGTCCTATTGCTCCATGCCCTGCAAACAGCCCCTCCCCAGCTTTCCTGGAGCCCCTTCAGGGACTGGAAGGGGCTGGAAGGTCTCCCCGGAGCCTTCTCTTCTCCAGGCTGAACCCCCCCAGCTCTCTCAGCCTGTCCTCCCAGCAGAGGGGCTCCAGCCCTCGGATCATCCTCGTGGCCTCCTCTGGCCCCGCTCCAAGAGGTCCATGTCCTTCTTGTGCTGCGGGCTCCAGAGCTGTATGATCTGTTCTATCCTTGCGGTCATGGGGAGGTTCTCCAAGAGAACGCCAGTTCTGAGGCATCTCTGTGCATGTGCTGAGGGTCGCAGGCTAAACCCTTCCATCTCTCTGGGCCTTTCCTCACGTTGGACGGCTTCCATCAGACCCATAAGGAGAAATGCTGTGTGGCTTTGCAAGGACAGAGGCAGTTACTCCTTCATTCGCGTTATCGGCACAGGTTCACCGCTCGGGTCACTGGACAGCTGGAAATTGAAAGCTGCCGACGTGTAAAGCGTAACTTGTAAAGTAACAGAAGCTGAACTAAGATGCTTTAAGCCTCGAACAAATGTTTTCTTAAAGCATTATTTCAAAGCATCCAAACTTCAAACATCCATCTTTTCTCAGAAGCTGGCGTGGTTTTGGAGGGGGGTGGGTGGCAGGCAATCATTTCCAACTGGAAATACAAATCAATGAGAGTTCGTTACGAACACAGGTTGTGTCTGGATGCTCGGGCACAACTACCCCTTCCTGGGGGGGTTCACAGTGACGGCAGCAGAACCTGAGACCTTCCTCCCCGAGGGGTGGGGTGAGGACTGACCCTTGTGTCTCTATAAAAGCTTAAAATTAGGAAGCGCTGGGCCAGATCCTCCTTTTTCCTACCTGTGGGTGTGGGGTGTCTCTCCTGCACTTCCCACGTGTGCCCTCATCCCTCTGCTGCACCCGAGCCAGGGCGCAGAAGGCATATGTTGAGCTGTTATTTCTGACATTGGAAGGGAGGGAGGTTTCCATTTTCTCTTAAGTTTGCTCTCTAACATCCCCGGTAACGTAGGTGTCTCCCGATTCCCACAGCGCTGTTTGTGGGGTAGCCCTGGTTACCAGCAACCCCCGGGATTGCTGCTGCAGATGTCAGCCGAAGGCAGTCCACGAGAGCAGCCTGTGAAAGAGATTTCTCAAGAAACAGAGTAATTGCTCCTCTGAAACTACCCGTCCTTCCAGCAGAGCACCGGGCCCTGGAGGTTTTATCCCCCATACCAGGAGCACAAAATGCTCTTGCGAGTCATGGCAGCGGGAGGTTCAGGTGTGAGGAATCAGAAAAGACTTTTATCAGGTCTTGTTTCAGACTTGAATAATGCTCTGTCCCCAAATTAAATGAAATGATGTCTGAGAAGTGCAGTCTATTACGGCCTGGTGGGCCTTGGGTTAGTTTCTTTCGTGCGTGTGTGTGCATGAAGGGAAGCGCCAGGTAGACTTCTTTCCCCGCTCCCCTGTTTTTGCTTGAAGTGTGGCTGCTGCACGGAGATCTGCAAGCATCAGAGTATCTTTAGCATGGAGAGGCACCCCTAATACTCTCGTAGTCACACTTTATTCATCCGCCCTCCCATGGCATTTATACCAGATGGGTTGTAATACTTGCGCAGCATCTGTTAGTCCTCCCCGATTCCTCCGTCTTTGCAGAGCTGCTTAAGAGATTAAACTCGCTCGAAAAACCCCTTCTTCTCGGCAGTTCAGGATTTCGTACTGAACAGCACAGAAACTTACACCAGAAATAGAGGCTGAGCAGAGAGGGAGGGCTTCCCAGCTCGTACCAATAGCTGGAACCCAAACCCGTGTTCGGCTGCAGTTTGAGGGACATCAGAGCTGTGCCAGAGAAGACCCGGACACCTTGTCCCGTGGACAAAGAGGCTGGCTGAGAAAGCAGGTCTGACCTCTTCAGTCTTGATTCAGTTTTGCTGACTGACAGAGAACCATCAGCTGTTGTTCTCTGGGCGTAAGTTCAGTTTATTCAGACAAGTCCTCCTCCTTCCCCT
Organism: Rynchops niger; assembly: GCA_013400035.1. Classification (NCBI taxonomy): domain Eukaryota; kingdom Metazoa; phylum Chordata; class Aves; order Charadriiformes; family Laridae; genus Rynchops; species Rynchops niger. The sequence goes on from VXBH01000022.1 coordinate 12,410, forward strand.
TTGCAGGCTGCCCTTTCACTGGACACCATGGAGATGTTCCAAAACTATCCTGTCTCCAACAAAGCCTTCCGCAGCCAGGAGGCCGGTTTTTCCAGCCAGAGGGATGTGAGTTCAGACATGGCTGAAGCAAAAATGAGAACTTCCCCTGCCGGGAGCAGGGTTTGTTGGCTTGGTCTAGCCCCATTGAATAGACCTGCAAAGCACTTAGGTCAACCATTCTCCTTACCAAGCAACCTCTGGGGTCTTCACAGAATCACAGAATAGTTTGGGTTGGAAGGGACCTTAAAGCCCACCCAGTGCCACCCCCTGCCCTGGGCAGGGACACCTCCCACCAGCCCAGGCTGCACAAAGCCTCATCCAGCCTGGTCTTGAACCCCTCCAGGGATGGGGCAGCCACAGCTTCTCTGGGCAACCTGTTCCAGTGCCTCACCACCCTCACAGTAAAGAATTTCTTCCTGATATCCAATCTAAATCTCCCCTCTTCCAGTTTGAGGCCAATACCCCTCATCCTATCATTACACTCCCTGATCCAGAGTCCCTCCCCATCCTTCCTGCAGGCCCCCTTCAGGGACTGGAAGGGGCTCCAAGGTCTTCCCGGAGCCTTCTCTTCTCCAGGCTGAACCCCCCCAGCTCTCTCAGCCTGTCCTCACAGCAGAGGGGCTCCAGCCCTTTGATCACCTTTGTGGCCTCCTCTGCCCCTGCTCCAAGAGGTCCAGGTCCTTCTTGTTCTGAGGACTCCAGAGCTGGACACAGCACTCCAGGTGGGGTCTCACCAGAGTGGAGCAGAGGGGCAGAATCGCCTCCCTCGCCCTGCTGGTCACGCTTCTTTTGATGCAGCCCAGGATACGACTGGCTTTCTGAGCTGCAAGTGCGCATTGCCTCCTCATGTTGAGCTTCTCATCCACCAGCACCCCCAAGTCCTTCTCTTCAGGGGTGCTCTCAAGCCATTCTCTGCCCAGCTTGGATTTGTCCTTGGGATTGCCCTGACCCAGGTGCAGGACCTTGCACTTGGCCTGGTTGAACTCCATGAGGTTCTCATGGGCCCACCTCTCCAGCCTGTCTAGGTCCCTCTGGATGGCATCCCTTCCCTCCAGGGTGTCAACCGTGCCACACAGCCTGGTGTGATCGGCAAACTTGCTGAGTGTGCACTGTGTCCCACTGTCCATTTCACCAACAAAGATGTTAAATGGCACCAGTCCCAGTACTGACCCCTGAGGAACACCACTCGTCACCGGTTTCCATGTGGACATAGAGCCATTGACTGCAACCCTTTGAGTGCGGCCATCTAGCCACTTCCTTATCCACCGAGTGGTCCATCCACCAACCTTCTTGAAGATCTACCTTGAGGTCTTCTTGAAGATCTACCTTGCAGGACTCTTTATTCCTGTAGGAAATGCTGCAAAGATTTGGGTTGTCCTCTTTGACTCTAGGCAGCTTTGGGTCTCGGCAGCATTGCTCTGCGTCTCCTGCTGAAACGAGCCCTGGCTTCATCACCACAAGGTACAAATTGAACGTCCCTTAGTCAAGAGGCTGTGACTCATGCTCTTCCCTCTTTGTCTTGGGCTCTGGTGGCTCAGGAGCAGAGGCAAGGAAGGTGCTGCCTGCTGGTTTTTGGTTGGGGTTAGGGAGAGCTGAGCAGTTGTGGGCTCATCGATGGTGAATGCAATTATGGAAGACTTGCTCTGTGTGCTGGGTGAACTCCACCTGGAATGGAAACGGTTGGGTGAAATGCAAGAATGGCTGCACTGGGTGAGGTTAAAGGTGCCTCTAGCTTAGGGCCATGTCTCCAGGGGAGGCCAAAAGCAGCAGGTATTTAGTGACTGAATTTAGAACTGAATATATAAAAGGTGAGTCTTCCCTTCACGTTGTCCTCCAGCAGTAAACAGCCTAGGGATCTCTTTAGGTGACAGTTATCATCAGACCCCCACGCTTCATCGGAAAGAAGAACAGATACCAGAAAGGTGGTGATCTCTGGTTTGAGTCATGAGGCTTCTGTGCTGCTCTGTGTGCCGGACAGTCTTCTGCAACAAGTGTTTCTTGCTATTAAAGAAAGGAAATAAGGATTTTTGTCTGCCTTGGTTCTGAACAAAATGTTTGCATAAGAAGCAAATTTATGAACTTAAACACGGAGCTGACGGGTCTTTCTCCATCCGTGCAGGTGTGCGTGTCTGCAGGTCTCTCCGTTAGGACACAGGGGTTGTTGCTGTGGTTTGTGTTAGGGAAGGTGACAGATTTAGTAAAATTGGGGCCTCCTCTCTTGCAGGATCTGTGGATTCCTTACTTCACTATCACAACGGACATCACTGCCTCAGCCATGAGGGTCCACACGGACGGTGAGTGTGTAGGTGGGCCGTAAATAATGGTGTGAGATTCAGTGTCACCCCTTCTTCCTGGGATTTCCCTTGCCTTGAAATTTGTCTTTCCTTTTGTTTTCTCCCTCCTCTGTTATTTGCTGAGCACCGGAGTGGTGGTACGCAGATGACAAGGAACAGAGCTGTTGGGAAGAAATTGAATGAGGTGCTGTGTTCACGAAAATGGGTCCATTGGCACCATTCTGTTTCCTTAAAACATCCCGCAAAGCGCGGGTGTGTTAGCCATAAATCAGACCTAATGCAACCAAAGCATTTTAAGATTCAAATTCCCCGTAAATGAAGCTGTTTTCTCAATAAAGAGACTCCTGTGCCTGAAGCAGAGGCTGGGTTAGGTTCTCATTTGTGTCCAGTCCTCGTTATTTCTCCGGTGGAAAACTGTAACGTACTTTACTGGCGAAACAGAGGAGAAAGGTCAGAGCTGTGGGCTCTGCTGCCGGGACGTGGTGGCTGCCCTGTGGGACACCTGCTTTAGCTTTCGTCTATTTGGGGTAACGGTGCCGTGACTCAGGCTCCGGTGAAGCCGGGACAAACCTACCGGGTGCCCCAGATATTTCCGTGGGCAGCTGAAGCCTTTGCTGCCACGTCTCTGATGTTCTGTCTTTTGAGCCGGCGCAGGTTAAGACTCTCCAATCCTGCCGTTAGGGCAGGAACCTCTTGGTTTCACCTTGTCTTCTGGCAAGAAGTCAGCGTTTTCCTTGGGTGCAAGTTCCAACTCAACTAAAGCTATTAATAAAAAAACCCAAATCTGCCAGCATTGACCTGTGCTAAACGGTAGGAGGGCTTAGGTTATAATTAGAAAGAGAATGCTAAGTATTTTACAAAGAAAAAAAAAAATCAATTCCCAGTTTGCTGGAAAGAGCTGCTGTTTGAAGCACCACGTAGTTAATTATTGAGAATTGAGCTACCACTGCGAGTCTTATTTATTTTTGATATTTTAAGGATTCGCTTCTCAGACGAGACTCTTGGCCTCTTTGGAAATGCGGTGTCTCCTCAATTCAGCTGATGCAAATATTAAGAGAGAAATAACTAAATAAGAGCCTTAAAGCAGAATGTTTTACAGGAAACAGATCCGATCAATTTCTACTTGATTAAACTTTCTGTTTCGAACAGCTTAAAAGATTATAACTTTCTTCCTTACAGCCCTATTAACAGCAATGTCCTAAGAAGAGATAAGATCGCCACCACGTACTCACGCTGCTTGTACAAGTGAAAATGTTTGCTTATTACAGAGCAGGGAAAACAGAATTTTTGGTCTTCCACAGTATATATTTTTCATGTTCAGCTCCTGCTAAAAGCCTGGGTTTTGTGGATCTCTGTAGAACATAACGGCTTTAGCTGCACTTCAATCTGCTTATTCTTTCTATGCCTTTGTCCCCGGAGAAGCCTTTTGCTTTTCCTTATCGGTGTCAGCTCAACAAAGCGCTAAAGATGATCCCTGCAGTCAGGCATATGCTGAAATCTCCTTGAAGGCCATAAATACGAGGCGTGGGCTTAAAACGGTGGTTTCTGAGGCCTTTGCCTGGCTGTGTGTCTGCGTAGCCCGGGGTTTTTTGTTTCCCCCTCACCAGGATTATGGTNGCTTTAATAACTTTCTAACGGTATTCTCAGGACAGCCTCTATCTCCCCGTTATTTTAATGAGTGCAAAAGCCTACCCCACCTCTGCGGCAGTAATTAATGCCGTTGCCGTTCCCTCCCTCTTGTTCCTGCAGGCTCTCTCTGGAGGTACGTCCGTGCCAGCATGTCCCTCTCTGGGTACATGCCTCCCCTCTGCGACCCCAAGGACGGGCATCTCCTGATGGACGGAGGTTACATCAACAACCTGCCTGGTAGGTGCACACATCCGTTGCGAAGAAGTTACCAAGACCACAGACTATCAAACAGCCGGCGCAACTTTGTCCTTTTTTTTTTTTTTTTTTTTTTTTTTACCTTTTTCCCCCCAAAAATGAAACAGGGAGAAATACTGCAGACACCTTTATTCTCCTGATGGTTACCAGGAGTCATTGTTCTCAGTTTCCTAGGTGTTTGCTTTGTCATGGCTTTATTAAGACTATTTTTTGTTACCGAGTATTTCCTAATAGGCATATTCGGAACATATAATTCCGAGCTAATTTTGAATTCATTTCAGTGCTCACTGAAAGGAGAGGGCAGAAATTAAACTGCAAACGTATAGTCTATCTTTGAGTTTCTTTTCAAAAAGTCTCAGTGGAATAAGAAATAATTCTGAGAAAGCAGCAGCATTAACTCTTCGTTGTCCAGACTGGTGTCCCCCAGGGTCTGCGGGGTTTGACTGACGGCATGGGTGTCGCGGCGAGCTGCTGCCACGTGGCAGAGGTGGGCTCTTGGGGCGTTCAAAAGGCTGATGTGGAGTTTTGGGGTGTTGCGAGGACAGAACCCAAAAGGGCCCAAGGCGTGTGAATTCACCTGCGTGTGTTTGGGATGTGTTTGATGTCAGGGCTGTCATCACAGTCGGAAAGCCCCGGCAGGTGGGTGGCTCAGGAGGGTGGCCGAGAGAGGACAGAGCTGCGTGGTGTCCTTGCAATTGTGTACAAAGAGGAAGGAATCTAAACTAGAGACTCCGCATCTGAGCAGAGGAAGCCATTTACCTGTTCCAGACACACCCAGACTGCATTTTCCCATCATGGATGGATTTGCCTAAAAATCAGAAACGGAAATAAGACAAAACTGCCCCCCTAAATCTGCATCTAGCATTCTCTGTGGCTATAAGCAGAAGTATGAATTGCAAACGGAGGCATCTCTTCCACCTGCACATATTGGAGAGGGCAAAGAGCACACACGCAGGTGACACTGGGTGGAAAGGACACAACAGGCTGAACAAGCCCAGGAAAATAAATCCAAGTTACAGAAGAGATCTGATTTAAATAAGTATCTAAATTAAGCATCTAAATTGGCTCTTCAGAGCTATGGTTTTCCTACGCATAACTGTTCTGGAAACTGCAACTATCTTGGACTCTGGGGGTGTGGAAGAAATATAAATTCACTCCGTGAGGTACATGTCCTTCTCTTCCCTCCCTTGGCACTTCCCTAAATCCTCGCCCGAATCCAAAGGCAGCAGCGAGTCCTTTTGCTGACCTTGAAGTAGGAAGTGTTGCCTCATTTCTCTCCCACTTCCAAAAATGAATCTTTCTTTTGGCTCCCAAAGCTTTTCTTAGACCGCAGTCCTCCCAGCCTCTCCTGATACGGGTTCCGCTGCTGCTCCTTCCCTTCATGACCTTCTGTCCGAGGCCGATCCCTGTGCTGCTGACTCCCCTCTTCAGCCCAGCTGCCCCTTGTGCTCCCTGCACGTCCCCCACATCTTCTGTTCTCATGAGAACCGCACACGGGACAGTTAACGTGGGTTTGATGTGCTCCGTCACAGTATACCTACTCTGTGGAACTGTGGAACCCAGTGATCTGTGTCCCACCTCTTCCCCCCTCCCTGACATACGGTTTTGCTGCCGCCTTCACGTTGGTGACAGCGTGGCCTCAGAGAGAGTCAGGTCATCCCACCCGTCCGGGGCAAAACGTACCCCAGAAGGATGTTTTGCAGCAGTTCAGCAATGGGAACTCACCCCGCAGTTATGCGGGGACTCGGTCAGTGTGGAGCGGCAGCACGCTGGGCTCTCTGTGTTACGATGGAGCAGGAGGGGTGGGAGCCTCCCCAAGTGGGAGCAGATTTGCTGCAAATCAAAGAATCACAGAATGGTTTGGGTTGGAAGGGACCTTAAAGATCATCTCATTCCACCCCCTGCCCTGGGCAGGGACACCTCCCACCAGCCCAGGTTGCTCCAAGCCCCGTCCAACCTGGCCTTGAACCCCTCCAGGGATGGGGCAGCCCCAGCTTCTCTGGGCAACCTGGGCCAGGGGCTCACCGCCCTCACAGCCAACAATTTCTGCCTGATATCCAATCTAAATCTCCCCTCCTTCAGTTTGAAACTGTTACCCCTCATCCTATCATTACACTCCCTGCTCCAGAGTCCCTCCCCAGCTTTCCTGGAGCCCCTCTAGGGACTGGAAGGGGCTCCAAGGTCTCCCCGCAGCCTTCTCTTCTCCAGGCTGAACCCCCCCAGCTCTCTCAGCCTGTTGTTCTTCAGAGACGCTCATGGTAGGTTATACGCTCCCTAGCCGTAGGTCCGTAAACTCTGGCTGAGCAGCCCCAGGGTCGGCAGCACTGGTACTGATACGACCTTCCTTCCCACCAGCTGATGTCGCGAGGTCCATGGGCGCGAAGGTGGTGATCGCTATCGACGTGGGGAGCCGGGATGAGACAGACCTCACCAACTACGGCGACTGCTTGTCGGGCTGGTGGCTGCTCTGGAAGAGGTGGAATCCGTTGGCGGAGAAAGTCAAGGTATTGTAGACTATATTGAAATGGCAGCTGGTTTTATGGCCGGAGCAGGAAGCTTCCCCGTGTTCCTTCAGGGGGTGAGCCTGGTCACAGACCGTTGTCATTTGGTTTGAGCTCTCACCATGGACAGCTGGGCAGTGCCCTGACACCAAAGGAAAGGCAGTGACATGGGAGAGCCCCTGTCTGGGAAAGCGATGGTAGAATTGTTAAAGCAAAGAAACCTTTTCTTAGAGGTGCATTAAGTTTTGATACGGTCAGGATTTACAAATTTTACCAACAGAAGTAGTAACTTTGTCCAGTTGAGTGTTTCTATCCTATATGTCTCTGAAGTGTCAGTTTAAGGAGATTTTAGTGCTAGGCAGTAATTAACTTTACCACTACTGATAAACACGGGGCTGCAGAGCATGCTTGGGTTTTTTTCCCCCGTGTGGCATGCAGTCAGGCCAACTCTGTTACTTATTCTGCATTTCCTAAATTATCTGGCTCTGCAGCTGTTCCCCAAGTGAATACTGTTGTTTCTTCTTCCCTCCCAACCACAATTAACACATTCCCCTGTTGGAATTGGACATTAAATACCCGCTTGCGCTTCCCGAAGCTGCGGAAAATACTACAAACTGTGGGTACTGCTCTGTAATCTAAAGCTTTTCTCTGTGATAACTCCCTTCCCTGAAAAGGCCTGGTGTCCCTGAGAAGTGGCCTTTTGGAGTTGGCGCCTCTGTGGAGTGCCCTGCTGTGCCCTGGTGGGGTTGGCCATGCTCCTCCCAGCATGTAGCGGGAGTGTTTGGTGGGGAAAATGGAAGACCCTGACTCTTCTCAATAGTGCCCGGTGAATATTTCAACTGCCCAAATGGCAAGAGGCACAGATGGAAACACAGGATTCCTTCTGAACACCAGAAGATGCTTTTTTTTTTTTTTT
>VXBH01000022.1:20083-57680 GCA_013400035.1 Rynchops niger
CCTGGGGTGGTGAAAGAGCGGCCAACCAGAGAGATTGTAGTGTCTCCATCTGTGGAGGTGTTCAAAACTCAGCCAGACATGGTCTTGGACAACCTGCCCCAGCTGACCCTGCTTGAGCCAGGAGGGTTGGACTGGATTAGACCACGTGATCTCCGAGGTCCCTGTTGACCTCAACCATTCTGCGCAATCTCGGCCCTGGTACTGTAGAGATCATCACTGATTTCTGCCTTGAGGATCACTGTGTCCCTCTCACCTCGGCACAGATCTCTCTCTTAAGGTACCGCGATATTCGGGAATGAAAGACTCAGTTCAGCCTTGAACTGCAGAAATACATTTGAAGGCAATTCCCTTTCTGCGACGGGTTATGGAGACTCAGTGGCTACCTGTCCACGCTGCCTGGGAAGCAGATGGAGCTGCTGATGTGTGAAGGCTTCAGCAGGCTTTTGTGCGCTCCTGGAATAAAACAAAACAAAAAAAAAGGATAGATAACTTGCTTTTTCTCCATTCTGAATACAGAAGGTATTGTGGAATGAAATTTCTGAATTAATGCTGACTGGTGCGTCTGGCCCCCTCGGCAGGTGCTGAACATGGCAGAGATCCAGACGCGGCTTGCGTACGTCTGCTGTGTGCGGCAGCTGGAGATGGTGAAGAACAGCGATTACTGCGAGTACATCCGGCCGCCCATCGACCGCTACAGAACCCTCGACTTCGGGAAATTCGATGAAATCTGTGTAAGTGCCTCCTGGGGAAGGCAGCTCCCCCGTATTGCCCTTCCGCAGAAATCTGTGGGCTTGTGGCGCTAATTAGTGCCTAAGCTGATGGGAGGGTAAGAGAAGCCAGTTGGCACAGGGTGAATAACTGACGCTAAATAATGCTCTGGGATGATGTCATGGCTGTGAGGTTGGATTAACAGCAGAAATCGAGTTAGTAATCTTGATTGTATAATGAGCTGTGAAGGGATCGGTTGCCTCGCTGTGTTTCATGACAATTCTTGCTCAGCTGCTTGGTAAAAACTCTTGGGTGTCTGAGCTGCTTTGGGCGGTTGGGGTTTGTCAAATGGTGGCATTTTGCTCCCTTTGTTACGTAGCTTATTGTCGCATGAAAGACTTGAAGAAGTCTGTAGGGGAGGCCGTGAATCACTGAAATGGAGGGCAACATGCTAAAATATCCGGCTCGGTTAACGTTTCAACACTTCTATTAATAAAACATGTCGTCCGCAATTCCTCTGCACCTGATAGAGTATCAGGAAAATGGCACCAATGTCAGGGGAAGGGCGTTGGAAAAAGGGTAGGACCAGGTTACACGTCTCTGGGGTTTAGTTTTGTCTGTGTATCAGGAACCAGCACGGGGGGAACCGCCTCCAGATGTGCACTTGAATTGTCTTAGTGACAGAATTCAGCATTCGCAGCAAAAAACATCTCTGCCCAGGCTGAGGCAATGATAGCAATTCTGGCCCCTTATCTCTTGTCGAGGAAGTTATTTTACTGTCTTTTTCCATTCTTTGCCTCCTTCAGCCATGCAGGCATCTTGCATTTTCAGGTATTTCTGCACAGCTTTGCTCTTCTCCTAGGTTGGGAAAAAAACCCCAACCTCGGCCAATTTTCCTTTAAGTCGATCTTCTTTATAGACATAGTGAGAACCTACACTAGGCTGCAGGTTGATTTCTCTCATACCGGCTTATAAATACTAAACAAAACCAGTAATGCCATAAAGCCCTGCACATTCGCATTTGAGAGAGTCCTTAGGACAGCAGCTATTCCCAACCACCCGCTGATTTCCCCAGGATAAATATTTTCTCAAGGATATTTGGTGTCTCACAGCTCCTGGGCAAACAGTGCTGTCCGCAAGGGTGGATCTAGGACTTCGCTGATAAATAATACCCCTCGCTAGATGGAGTGACTGGCCGTTTCAGAAACCTCGATGGAGGGGTCTGGTAGTTCATCACAGTGACGGACCGTAAGCTGTCAAGTCGTTGTTCTGTCTAATTTGATGTCGCTAAAGAGATTTAAAGACGCCGGGCACGTTTTTCTCAGTGGAATAAAACTTGAGAACAGTGCAGTTTCTCCAAGACGTCACTTTCTGTGAGCAAGCCCTTGGCACGAGGCGCTGCGGGTGCGGAGGGCAGCACCCTCCTGGACCTTCGTTCCCTGCAGCACAGCTAAATAACTTCGGTCCACAGGGAAGACTTAAACTGCGCTGACTTTAAAGGAAAGGGCATCCTGGGCATTCCTTTGCCGTTAGAGGCTATGAAGTAGCTGAAATAAAAAAAAACCACTATGTACCTGGATTTTACAGAAAATAGAAATGGGCACCGTATAACCAGCACGTTCAAAAGAACAAAAATCCCCAAATCCCCTCCTCTTGTCAAAACCCCTCTTCTGTATCTCCTAGAGCAGTAAGTCGGCTGCGTGTCACTTCCCAAAGCTCCGGTTCTCGCAGTTATTTTGGAGTGGGCTGACCCAGCCGGCTGTAGAGCTGTCAGGTCCCTTTTCCTCCTGAGCAACCGCATCCACCCTGGGCCGAGAAGCTGCGACAGATTCCGAGAGGTGAATTCCAGCCTGAACGCCCGCCGCGCTTTGAACCCCGGTCCAGAAACCAGCGGAGAGACGGTGCCAGCTCGGCCGGGGCTGCTTCCAGCACTCGGGGCTTCACGCGCCCGGAGGTTTAGTGCGTGCTGCCAGCGCCAGAGCTGGAAACAGGATCCAGCGCTCCCGGCACCTGTTGCTCAGTCCTTTCGATTTGATTTTTCAACACAGTTTCTACTGTCTTGTTAGAAAAAGAGGAAAACGTGGGGCAATGGGTTTATTTTTTCCGGTGTTTCCATGCTAATGTTATTGTTCCAAGTGCAGATACTTTATACTGTTAAATTAGAGGCATGTGGAGTTTGTGGGTTTGGTCTTGCCATTATCCATCCTTTCTGTTCCGGCAAATTGGCGCTTGCATGTTCGGTGCTGTCTGCCTTAACTTACTGCAAGGGATTTTGGAGCCGGGTGCCCTACGGTAACTTTTCTTTGCTAGAAAAGTTTTCTTTTCTTGGCTATTCTTGAGCCAAGAGGGGAGAAGACACAAACGAATGTGTGGTGTTACCTTCTTCCAAGGAAAGAGCCAGTACTGGAAGGGTGTATCCGTAGGCGCCCTGAGCTTCTCTTTATACGGCGTTATTCTGCGAGCAGCCTGCGCGAAGCCACTGCTGTAAAAATAGTTGGGTCAGGTGGCACTTTTCATTGCATACCCTGGGGTCAAAGGGCAAGCTAGCGCTTGGACTTAAAATAGCACCTTGTTTGCATAATCGTTCCCTTAATTCTTAGGCTGAACAGCTTGTGGAGCTGGAAGGTAGCGCAAGTACATCCCAGCTTTGGGGTGGACCGCTGGATTTCCTACTACTTTGCAAAAAATGTGACATAAATGGCTTTTTAGCTATTAATTATTTTTCTTCCCAACTCTCTTTTTTTCACAGGAGGTGGGATATCAGCACGGGAAAACGGTATTTAATGTCTGGTGCAGGAGTGGAGTCCTTGACAAGATGCTAAAAGACAGGCAAGAGACGTGCAAATCCAAAACTGATGTAAGTGCTGGGTTCAAATGCGCTGTTCTGCCAGAGCTGCTGACGCACGCCGGGTTGCGGGCTGCTGCTCCGGGGTGGGAGGGAGAATGATCGATTGCCTCAAGTCCTTATTGTGAGCATGCGTGCATTAGTTAAAACTGTATTTTAGGCAAAAAAAAAGGCATACTCAGTTTCTCAGAACCTGGGATCGCTCACAACACGACTGTCCTTGAAGGAAGGCAGGGTGCTTACCAGTAACCAGCGTTGTCCGAGACGCGTCGCCGGAGTGTACGCGTTTACACGCCCGGCTTTCTCATCTCTTCCCGGTGTGCCTGGGCAGTCCTGAGGGCACTAAAAGCTGCTGGCTGAGCAGGTCCTGCAAGAGAGGATGGTCCGTGGTGTCGGGCGACGGGCCGCGTTTGCGCCCATCGCTTGCACGCGCGTGTGGGCTCTGCCTCCCTGCGTAATGCTGGGTAGGAACGAGTAACCTCCTAAGAATTATTTTTCGTTTATACTTGTGCCGCAAACTTTCGGTGGTGCCTGGATATTGTTCTTGCTACTAGAAGCTGGTCTGCCGGGGCAGTGGCGCTCTCCCACCAGCTGCCTGATGCTCGTCTCGGAGGGTGAGAATGGGTATCGCTGGTATTGATCTCAGCCGTTGCTGAGGTGCTCAGATGCTTCCAGAAAACCTGAATTAAAGCCTTGCTGGAGACGTGTTTTTAGCCAAGAGTTAAAATCCCTGCAAAGCCATAGATTTCTTCCTTTGTTGCTTTTCTTCCTCACTCCTCTATTAGAAAAGACATTTGGTAGAGCCGTCACTGCGGCTCCGCGGAATCTTGCGGCGCTGCCGAGGCACCGGGTTCCACGCACCTCGTTCTGCCCACTTCACACGCCCGGCAGTTCGTGTACGGTTTGGTAAATGCCTGATTATCTACAGGCTGTATAGTTTTGCTGTGTGGGTACGGTCTCATTAAGATTTCTGCTTAACAGTAGGATAAAGTTCTCTTGGGTTTGCAGTTTGAGGATTGAGGTCAGCTTCTCGAGTTGGTTCGTAACTCCCTGGGCTGACTGAACGTCTTCACGGAATCACGGAATCTTTAGAGTTGGAAGGGACCTCTAGAGATCATCTAGTCCAACTCCCCTCTTCCTCTTGGCGGGGAAGTTTTCAGCTGTTTTTAAGAAACAGTTATCAACTTTTTGAGGACTTGGGTACAATATTATAAAATATTGGCTTGTTATCCTCACCCTTCTTTGAATTCCTCTGATTTAAAACCCAAGTGCTACAGAACCTTCATGTTTTACCCAGCAATTCATCTTTATCGTCTTTTAGAGATGGGGAAATGAGCAGTAATAATTTAAGTTGATTGCCGAAATGTATCATAACTGTAGTGGGCCTCAGGAAGGAAAGTCAATAGAGGTGAAAAACGGCATTGAGGATTTGCGGCTCTTCGACATCGGTGGTCGAGCACTTTTGCTAGGAGGGAGGTGGCGTGAGGAAGGGCAGTACTTGCAGGGATGGACGTGAGCCCGGCAGTCGAGGCGTGGATGGTGCCCACAGCTGAGCTAGTTGCCCTCAACCCCAATCTGTCACCGGTGAGAGATGAACCTCTGTCGGGTGTGAGTCGCTTGGTGGAATGGGAGTGGCTCCACTGGGATAAGATGAACGGCGCCCTCGGCCCCAGCCACGTGAAGGGAGCCAAGGGAACTAGTGCCGATGGCTTCGGTTGTCAGATGAATCCCACCCGAGCTCCCTGGCAGGGTGGGCGGCCGTGGCAGAGCACAGAGGGACTGGGCTTTATGGGAAACGAGCCAGCGAGCCCAGGAGCCCCAAAACTCATCAGCTTGTTATTTCTCACTGGGAAGAGGACCTGGCCTAGGAGCTGCAGTCGTCTGAGCTGCAGAAGACGGGTCCCATTCTGCCTCTGACACCTTGTGTTCAGAGCAGTTTCAAGCTGGTCCGTGTGTGTTGATGTGTAAGAACAGTCATCAGGAGAAGTCAGGGGAGAGCAAATTGCTTATTTTCTCCCTTATGAGCATCAGAAATGCTTATATGTCCTATTTCATCCTTTAACTTTTATCACCAACTGGTAACAAGCTCAAACGTGTTCATTGCTGTAACAAATGCCTCTTTTTAAAGAAGACTTCTTTTAAAATTGCCCATTCTATGGGATACGGTAATCCAGGCTAGTATTTCAGTTAAATCATGGTACCACAGCTGTGCATCAAGCAGCATGTTGAACATTTATCCCAATCTGCCCTGGCTTTTATGGCCCCAGAGATCGAATATGTCACGTACTCATTGTAGACAGAGCCTGGCATCGCATTTCCGTGTAGGCACTTGATAAGAAGGCAGAGAGTGCTGATTGCTGAGCCACCAAGGGTATGAGAATAATGGGTTCAGGAGAGTGACTCAACAAACTGCCTGGGTTATGGAGCCGGAACCGTCAGCTTTGTGCGTTCCCCAAACTGCCGCTAAGGCTCAGCGCCAGGCTCTGCTCCCCGGGACCTGGGAGGTCTCCTGCTCTTCCTCTGAAAACTCTCGCGTCCGGTAAAAACTGACATTTTTTTCACTTGTCTTTTGTTTCAGTAGATGTATTTCTACAAAATAACAAGTATTGCAGGTTCCCACTGGGATGTTTGATCTTTTTTTTTTTTTTTTTCCCTTAGTCCATTAGAGTCACTAAGTCCTTTAGCTCTGCTATCTTCCAAGGATAACAGCTGGTATTTTTAACTTGCCTTTCATTAGCAAAGGTTTGATCCTCTGTATGTTTTAGTTCTTCAGCTATTTCTGGAGTGTTCAACATCCGAGTGCGGTTTCTTATCATCTCGTTTCCATGTTGTGAGCATTGAATTTTTTTACTTTAGACCTCCCGATATTTAATCATTTAGATACTTTTCCTTTGCTTTCATCCTTCCATCACTGTTTATCTTGTCTCAAAAATGCAAATACTGAAGACACAAACAACAGGCACCTTACATAAACTTCACTTGAGCAGCCCTTGCTTTTCCCCAGCGCAGAATAATGCAATACCGTTAATTGGATCTCCTCGGGGAAGTTTTGTCTACTGAAGTGTTATTCCTAGTCAAAGCTAAATATAATCTAGCAGACTACAATAGTAACTGTCTTTCTCTTCTAATTTATTTAATCAAGATTGTGCTGAAGAGAATACTTTCCTCCTTGGAAAAAAAAAAAGAAAAGGCAGCAGAAAGGTTTTAGAGTAGGTTTCAAATGAATCTTGAGACACTTCTTTGCCTTGTGTTGACTGATGGGAGTGTGGTTTTGTCCTTAAAAGTAGTAAGAGGAAGTGCTTAAATGTTAAATTCCTGTTTGTAAAGCGTCAGACGAGCGTGGGAAGGCACCTGGTTTCCCACCAGTCGCGTTCCAGTGCGAAGACCTTGGGGTGCAGCTGCCTCCGAAGCGTCCTCCAACAGGCGTACGCGGGGATCGTCCCGGTGTCAGCGCCCCGCACAGATGCTCCCGCGCGTATGGTCACCCTTACGCTGCCCTTCCTACTCCTCTGTCCTCTCAGCTCCCCTGCGGGACCACGGCGGCTGATGCTGGTTTTCCTGAAGCACCTTTTGGCGAGGGTCGCTGCAGGGTTTTGTGCGGCTGTTGGTGCAGTGCCCGGGACTTTGGTCCCCCCCCAAAGCCGGTCCCCGCGCTCCCGAGGCCGCGTGGCTGCGCCAGCGCTGCGTCCAGCTCTTTGTCCGCTCGGTGAGAGCCCACCGTTTCGGAGTACAGGCCATTGCCTCCAACACTGCTGTGTCTGCCTGGGGCATGGAGTTTGTACCTATCCCTCGCTTAGTCATATGGCACAAAATGAAGTTATAGATGCTTTTTTTTTCCCCCACCCCCCATCCTGGGGAACAGCCTTCTGCAAACGCTTCACTGGGACCATTCAGGTCGGATGTTCGAAATGAGACAGGACTGACTCACCCTTCTTGACGGTTCCTTAATGGTCACAGCGAGCTCCTGAGCTTCCTGACTTTATATTTTAAAGTGTATGTCCTAAGCGACTGCTGTTTCATTTCATACAGGTATTTTTTTTAATTCCCTCTGGGCTTTTCTCTGTCCACCGCTCCCCACCAGCTGTTTGTCCTGGATCCGCACCTCGCTTTAGCTGTACTAAATTACATCAAAAGTCTGTTACGGATTAAAGGTCAACTGAGAGCGATCCGCTGCAGCTGTAATGGGCTTCTGCTGTGACCCCCGCAGGGGCTGTGTGATTCACAGGATCAGTGCTCTTGCCAGAAGAGCAAAGAATTGCTCATAAAAACCCGGTGTTAGGAACCTGCCCTGGCTGGAAGCACGTGGCCAGGTCTGGGTGTACAGAAAGACGGCTGTCGCAGCAATTCCCGGCAGCCCAAGTGCCGATAACAGGCCCCCTGCCAGCTCTTCCCCGTCTCTCCTCTGGGGTGGGGGTTGCCGTCGTACTAATTAAAATCACTGGTTTTAAAAAAAGGTGAGAGGTGTTGAGGTTTCCATCTGGTGCCCTTGTGCCTGGCCCCGAGGAGGCAGGTAGGGCTGCTCACTGCACGGCACGTGGGAAGACCAAAACGGATCTTGAATGCCAAAGTTGGGTTTTGTTGGAGGAGAAACTGGAGCAGGGAACCTCTCAAAATAGAGAACACTCAGCCCACTGCTTGGGTGAGACAGAGTAAAAATAGAAAGGGTTTATTGAAAAGAGGAATGACAGTGGGGAAATATTTCTCCTTGTGGGCGGACCACGTACCTCAGGCTCTTGCTCACGGTGGCACCTCCGGGTTCCCCGGGTGGGTACTGATCAACCCTGGTGCCTGTCCGTGCACCCCCCGCGGCATCGCTGCAGGCTCAGGGCTGGACCGCGTGCGGTGTCCCACCGACGCGCTGCAGCCCCTTCTCCTCCTCCCGAGGGAAGGCGAGAGCTCCCTGGGGGCTGCACCGGCCCAGCCGGTCCCTCTTATAAAGAAATGGGGGTGGAAAATACGCAAGTGAAATAAGCACTGTCCGTCACGGCGTCCAGGCCCTCCGGTTCCTGTCTTTCTGGTCTTTTCTGTAGTTTGCTTAATTTTTAATAAGGCTTCTTGTCCATGGATGGAGAAGGAGCCGTTAGAGGTTGTCCCATGGTTTGCACTTGGGAATCCTGTCTCTGCCACCAGACCTACGTCAGGAGAGTTGCTCTGTGAATTACTTGCCGATGAGTAATGGCTTTTGAGGGGGCAAAAGTGGGGAATTCGTGGGTTCGTAGCTTTCTGTCTCTCCGATGTTATTTTTATATGATAAAAATGTTTGGATTTTTTGTGTATATTTGTTAACATCCCTAAACCATAATGCTGTGTTTCAGAACGTGACCTGTCCCACCACCTCGTTTACGGACCTGGCAGAAATCGTGTCCAGGATCGAGCCCGTGAAGACCCCCGTGGCAGATGGTGAGTGGGGATTGCGGCC
Source organism: Rynchops niger (assembly GCA_013400035.1). Classification (NCBI taxonomy): domain Eukaryota; kingdom Metazoa; phylum Chordata; class Aves; order Charadriiformes; family Laridae; genus Rynchops; species Rynchops niger. The sequence goes on from VXBH01000022.1 coordinate 29,056, forward strand.
GGGGCTGCGGAAGCCTTGGGAAGGGCAGGGAGGCAGGGCCGGCTGCTCGCTCCTCCTGCTCTCCCTGCTTTCCTCTAACACCCCTGCAGCTGCACGCTGTGATGATCCGGGGCTGGAGCTGCCGGCTCCGGAGCCTGCCGAGCAGAGCTGGCAGTGGCGGGCTGTCCCTTGTCCCCCCGGCTCCGTCCCCAGCCTCTGCCTGCAGCTGAGCCCGAGCTCAACCCTCTGTGTCCCCGCTCTGGAAAGGCTGGGAGTTGGAAGCTCCTGGCGAACGAGTGGGATCTGCAGTGACTCACTGGCTCCGTTGCTTTTTGCACGCTCCCGTTACGGGGAGCACCGGGCAGCTGACGAGGAACAGGTAATGGCTCCCCATCTTCACACGGAGGCACTCGGGTGCCTCAGCCGTGCCCCGCGCCGCAGTTCCTGTATGTCCGTGCCTGAAGTCGCTTGCCAAAAGGGATGAGAGCTTTGCAGGCCTGAAATCTCCGAGCGTTTCACCAGCGCTGGAGCTCTTTATAAACAGTCTCTCCCCCTCCTCCCCATTCCTTGCTCTTGCAGAGGGAAATCTAAAGTTAGCAGTGCTCCCATCTGTGACTGTTTGGAGAGATGTCCCTGTGGTAATTTGAAATGCTAATTGCAATCATATGCCTTATGAAGAAAATATTAATCAAACGTGGCTGAAACAGCCATTGTGAATAGGAATGAAGAGTTCATGTAACATGGTGATTTAAGGTGTAGGCGTTGAGACCTGCTCGGGTGTAACCAGTGTACTGGGACGGATCTTCCGCCTTTACATAGGTTCTGATTACTCGCCCCCATTAGGAAGACCCGCTTCTGCAGGGTGAGGCCATGAACACAAGTGTGACGAAGGGACACGTCTCTCTGAGAGCAGATGTGGCAGATTTTGGGCTAAGAGAGGTTGTGCATGGGGCACTGGGGAGGGGGTGGGCAGGTGCCACGTGCCGCTCGCGGATGCCGGAGGCTGTTGGTTGTGGAGACTCCGGAGGAGGGGGGGGAGGATGGCAGGAGAGTGTCGGGTGTGTGGGGGCCGTGTCTTGAAGGACCTTTTGTATTGGGGTTGTGGGTGACTCCGTGCGCTGCCCGCAGGGACCTGGCCTGGTTTTTGGTGAGCAGGGGCTGTAAGGGCACTCCTCTGGTGGCATCGCCTCGGTGCCTCCGGGACGGCATCCCCTCTGCTGAAGTCTCTGGAGCGATGGGGGAAGGGTCTGCACCGAGGGGGGCTCAGGTGGAGGGTGACTGCTCCCGGCAGCGGCCATATGGCTGTCAGATGGCTCCTCCTACGTGCTGGCGAGCCTTCGGGTTTGTCTGCTTCTGACGGGGGTGAAGATGGTCTGACTGCTTCTGTCCCATGTAAGAAAAAAGACCGGGTGGTGCTTGGTAGCCTGGCTGTGAAATGGCACTATCAAAAGGGGAAACCTGTTTTTTTCCCTGGAATTCCCTTCCTGAGTGAGATCTCGGACCGCGGGGGTTTAGAAGGGCGCTGCCTGTCCTGACAGTGTAGTGTGGGGCTCAGGCTGGGTGGAGAAATTGTGTCAATAATTTTGTTCTGAAGAAAGAAAATGATAGTGATCACGTTGGGATTGACCAAGGGGGGAAGCGTCGGTACCAAGGGTGAAAGGCCCTGATGGGCAGAGGCTGGCGGAGCCTCTGGGTCAGGAGCCGCATCTTCTCTGGGGGGAAGAAGCAGCGAAGTCTCTTCTCTGCTCTTGAGAAGGCTGAGAGCAGTGATTGAAACCATTAAAAAACAACCACAAAGGGAGCATGTCGCTGGGGAAGGAGCCAGGAGAGGGAAGCTGGGCAAAGCCCTGCGCTGGACGCGGGTACCTGCGCTGCCGGGGAGCAGGTTGGGAGGCGGCTGTAGGAGAGCAGAAGCTCGTTTTCACCGAGCTGAGCCACTGCGGTATGTGTGTCCGCACTCCTGTTCTGCATCCAAACGCTTCCTCAACTGGGATTTTCTGTCTTTATTCAGCTGTAATTGCATTTTATGTAGCCGTGGCCAGGGGAGCACAGATGCCATCCTCCGAGGGTGGCTCAGATGCGGCTCTGGTCACACTCCCACCCATAAGGGATTTCGGAGGACCAAAGCTGCGCAGGCTTTTGGCTGATTTCCCACAGCAGGTTTTATGTCCTATTTTTGAAAGCAGCGATGTCCCCAAGGCCAGGTTTCTCGGTGTGAGGTGAGGTGACACACTCGCTGCACGCCATGGATCAAGGACATCAAGTTGTGTAGCAGAGTAATTGTAGGAACAGCCATTTGAAAGAGAAATGTTAGTCGTGGTGTCAAATCCCTGGTCTGGCAATACAGCTGAAGTGGGAGAAATCCCAAAACCTCTCAAGGGACATGGTTACCATAGAATGGTTTGGGTTGGAAGGGACCTTAAAGATCATCCCGTTCCACCCCCCTGCCCTGGGCAGGGACACCTCCCACCAGCCCAGGTTGCTCCAAGCCCCGTCCAACCTGGCCTTGAACCCCTCCAGGGATGGGGCAGCCACAGCTTCTCTGGGCAACCTGGGCCAGGGGCTCACCGCCCTCACAGCCAAGAATTTCTTCCTCAGATCTAATCTAAATCTCTCCTCTTTCAGCTTGAAACTGTTACCCCGTGTCCTGTCATTATGCTCCCTGATCCAGAGTCCCTCCCCAGCTTTCCTGGAGCCCCTTTAGGGACTGGAAGGGGCTGGAAGGTCTCCCCGGAGCCTTCTCTTCTCCAGGCTGAACCCCCCCAGCTCTCTCAGCCTGTCCTCACGGTGCTCAGGACCCTTTCCCTGCTGTGACCTCCTCTTCGCCGGCTCGTTACCCGACTGCGGCGTTCAGGCACTGGCGTGGTGAGCGGGGCACTGAGGCCTCGGTCCTGCCTGATGCTCCTGGGGGAGTTTGTAGCATAAAGGAACCCCTTGAGCCCCAGAGGCTCAGCCGTGAGGGGGGCGATGGGCTGGGATCGTTAGGGACAGCAGGACCACCTTCTGTTCTCCTCTCCCCTCTGGCCCTCCAGCACCCGGGGCTGCTGCGTGAAGGACGTGAGAGGGGTCGCCCTTCTCCTGGTTTTTAGTATCTGTATAAAGACCTGTGAAATGCTTGAATAGTGCTTGGAAAAATCAAGGAGTTTGGTTTTGACGGCAGTCAGTTTTATCGGAGCTGTAAACTGCAAACCTTCGTTTGTGCTACCCGCTGCTGTCCAGATGAGTTTCCAGCTTCTCTGATGTGTTTTATCAAAGATTATCAGTCGTGTTTTTAGTATAAACTAAAGAGAATTCTCTGATCCACAGTAAAAAAAACCCAAACAAACAAACAAAAAAAACCCCCAAAAAAACCCCCAAAACCCCAAACCCAAATGTCTTTAATCCTAATGTTCTAGCAGTTGGTTGTAGTTACCATGTTAGAAGAAAACGCTGTGGAACAGACTGTGCTGTTGTCTTCAGCCTGGAGCAGACGCTACTGACTGTTCCCAAAAGAAATACTTCATCAAGAATCTGGTTTAAACACAAGCCACTTTCTTCACCAGTGGGCTGAAAAACAGGTATTGCTTCAGCAACTCGAAGCGCCCTTGGGTTAACTCATGACAGTGGCGGAAAACCTAGTGCCAAAAAAAAAAAGTAATAAAAAATTTCTGCCGTTTTAACCCGCTTTGTGAAAAAAACGGCGTGCCGGGAGCTGTGCAGAGGGAAGGTGGCCCATCCGCCGCTCGCTTTGCTCCGCTGCCCGCGTGCCGTGGGGCCGGGGCTGTGGGGGGGGCTGGGGGTCAGCGTTGAGCTGCCGTGGGAGCGCAGGGGCTGTTGGCAGGTGACTCTCCCTCTCTCTTTTACAAACCCTCCAGTGATCTCTGGGTGCTGGGAGAGGGGTCGACCCGGCACCGGTGTGTCTCGCTCCGTGGGAGCGGGCTGGGGGCTTGGGGGCATGTGCCGCTGCTGACCGCTGTGCCTCCGCGCACGGCTCTTCCCTGAATGGGGTTCATCTGCTGGATTACCGGAGAGAGCAGGTGATCGTCCCCCGGGGAGAGCAGGGGAGTGTAAATGTCACTGTCCCCCGTGGACCAGAGGCTGTGAAGCAGGTAAGTGGCATCTCCGCACCAGGAGGAGCTCGCCCTGTGCCTGGGAGTCCCTCTTCCCAGTGGGCCTGGGACCGATGCGTCCAGGGGAGGTTGGAGCTCACAGACTTGTCTTCTGGAGGTATTTTACAGCTGGACTGACGGGTGGGAGACAGCAGCTATTCTGGGAAGAGCATTCACCAGGGAGCATCTCCCTGTTGCCAGCGTTTGTGTCCCGTTGGGCTGGGCAGCCGGTGGCCACCAGAATATCGTGGACAGTTTGTATCTCACTGCTCTTGCTCCAGGCTCTGTCGATTCTGGAGGGCTCCAGGACACCAGCTCACATCCAGCACACGGTTTATTTTGTGATCTGGCTGGAGAGCCACTGTCTGTGTTTGAGTGGTCCCAGTTCCCAGAGCTCAGCGATTGTCCAGGAGTCATCCTGCCCTGCGCCGTGCGCCACGGAGACAGCTCTCCTTCCTCAGCTGGGTTTCTCTGCCTCTCCGAGTGCTAGCTAAAATCGGTGGTTTTTCTCTCCTCTCTCTTTAGATGAGTCAGACTACCAGACTGAATACGAGGAAGAAATTCTGGACAACCAGAAGGATGATTACATTGATTTCGTAAGCAACCAGGTTGAAGAAGACTCTGACTCGGTACGCACTGCCCAGCAAACAGGCAGCGCCTGCGTCGTTGCTGCGTCGCGTGTGAAGGGTGTGCGGTGGGTGTGAGACGGGGGTGTTGGGAAGGATTCTGAGAGAAGCACCTGGAAGGGCCTTGCTGAGGGTGGGGAGACCCTGGCCCAGGTTGCCCAGAGGGGGGGTGGAGGCCCCATCCCTGGAGACATTCAAGGCCAGGCTGGATGAGGCTCTGAGCAACCTGCTGTAGTTGAAGATGTCCCTGCTGACTGCAGGGGGTGGGACTGGATGGCCTTGAGAGGTCCCTTCCAGCCCAGCACATTCTGTGATTCTATGAGGGCTGTGCAGAAATAAGTTTGCTTTTCGTGTAGCACGGGCACTAAATGACACGTGCTCACCCTGTTCAGGTCAGTCATTTACAGTGGTGCTGTGTGGGGCAAAACCCAGCCCCAGTTAAAACCTGGCCCCGCAGCTCAGGGGGTTTGCTCATGAGGGGTCGGGGCTGGAGAACGTACGGCATGAGGAGGGGCTGAGGGAGCCACTTTCTCCAGTGCGGAGGAGAGGACCTGCCTGCTGGGTGGTGATGGAGAAGACAGCAGCAGAGGTGTGCAGCAGAGAGATGAGAGGTGGCAGGCATAGCTGGCACTAAAGGGAATCCTCCTTGGGTACAGAGGGAAAATATTTCCGAGGAAATGTGACTGAGAACTGCAATGGGCTGTGCAGGGAGACGGTGGAAACCCCATCCTTGCAGATGCCTGAAAACCAAATAGATGCCCTGAAGAGCCAGATCTAGAGCTAGCTCCAGGTCTAGCTGAGAGACAGCCCTGCCTAGAGCAGGAAATTGTATGATGTTCTCCAGTGGTTCCCTTCCAACCAAAGCTGTTTGATTCTGCGGGGCCTCAGGTCCACCCCGAGGAAAACCTGCCCCGAGGCCAGACTTCACGTGGCCGTTGTCCGCAGCCCGAGAAGCAAAGCTCGGGAGGGTGGTGTCCCCACTGCTCTTGCTCCGGCTAGCGTGGAGAGCAGGTTTGAAAGGTGAAGCCATCTGTTGTGTTGGACGTGAGCAGTTCCTCAGTGGGAGCAGGCGAGCGGTTCGGGAAGGTACCTGCCCACGCAGGGATGTAAGGTGGCTTCAGTGCTTTGAGTGGGGAGCTGGAGTGGTGGCGTGAAGATTTTGTTTGCGGGGCTAATCTCCGGTGGGTAATGGTTAGTGGACAAAGAAGGGGTGGAGGGGAAGAGGACAGATTTTTATCCAGCTCAGAGGAGGCTGAAGAATGAATTTGTATTTTTTTGTATTTTTTTTCCCCTCCTTCAGGATGAAGATATGCAGATAAGAAAGCGCAGGAATCTCCCCAGTGTGGGCGGCCAGGCGAGCAGCACGGGAGAGCCGGGCTAGCGCTGGGCAGTCTCACCTTGCTGGCTGAGAGCTACAACCGTTGGTACCGACAGCAGCCGCATTTATTAAACATTTAAAAAAAAAAAATCCCAAAACAACGTCTAGTTGAAATTAAGCAAGCTTTCGTCCTTCTCCGGACAGGGTATGGGGCATTCAGCTGCCAGCACTGAGCACAGGTGTCTGTATCGTGCCCGAGTCCCTTTGGACCGGCCGCGAAGGGTGGCTGGTGGGTGCCACGTTCCTTCGTCGAGGCGCCAGCGTGAGCGGCCGGTTATTTATCCCTCTGGGACTGGCAGAGGGCAAACGTGCTGGGAACGCGCAGTTAAACGCTGCCTTGATTTTTGCTGCTGTGTGTTCTAGTCGCTGTTTTTACTGCGAAGGCCCAAAGAACAGCGGGGTATTGTCCCAATGTGTGCCGAAAAGGCTCCGAGAGGGAGGGGTTTGCTCCGAGAGGGAGGGTTTTGCAGCAACATTGCTTTCTTTTCGTATGAATCAGGTAACGACGTAATTAACTCCTCGGTGACTTTCAACCACGTACTTGTGAGCAGTGCTCTGACAGGAATAAGTCTGGAATGTATTTCACTTGAAATCTAAACCTAAGAAATCAATTAATGTGAACGCTAGCTGTAGAGCCCGTATCCTCAAGCCATCAGCAGAACATTTACTGACGGATCATGGAGCTGACACTTGCCGGGCAACTCTGGAATCGCTACTTGGCTGTATTTGCCCTGTGAAATAAAGTTCTTTTGCTGGATTGAAATGTCTGCATGGTTCTTTGTGATGAAAGATGTCAACAACTAAGAGCCCATCTCGCCTCTGCTTATATCAGACCCACAAAGAAACACGTGCGTCTTTCAGTTCCTCGCCCCAGCAGGAGTCACTCGGCGTATTGGAAAGAAATCTCCAGTGCTTTTCCCCCCTGAGGGCAGCGGCAGTCGATGCGAGTTGGACCGTGTTCAGAAGCCCCCGGTGCTTGCTCCTCTTGTCTCACATCTGTCGTTGCCGACAGTTCCTCGCGGCCGGATAATCAACTTCATTCTTGCTTTATGTAAACTCTTGTGCTCAGCGCTGGCTCTAGGTGCTGTTGCCTTGAGGGTGTTTGTCACCTGAGGAGAGCACTGCAGACGCTCCTCCGAGCTGCCTCCTTTGCTGAGCTCTCCTGGCCCTCTGATGTGCCTCACCAGCCGGCGGCGATGCCTCCAGGCATGACCAGAGCTGGGCAGAACAACTGTGAGGCCAGAAACGCGTTTGGTGGCACCACCAAGGACTGTGGTGGTCGTAAACGCTGTGAAATGTGACCCGTTCTCTGCGTTTAACCTCCTCTCCTCTGGTGGCACAGGCTCTCCTTCTCTACCCACCCTGCATTTGTGTTTTCCTCCATCGTGTCCATGAAAGTTCAGCCTTTACCCAGGGAGGCCGTTCCTCTAACACAAAATGGTATTTTCAAGTGCCAGGGCCTCAGGTCAGTGTTTTGTTCGCAGGGAGACCCCAGCCCTCCCCGTGGTGAGACCACCCAGCCTGGCTGCAGCTCCTGCTGGCCCCAGGCCCCTCCAGAAGCGATTGGAGACCTTCCCTGCGAGGACCATCCAGATCTTTGGTGCAGACTTTTGCTATACAATTGGCATTAACCAATGTTGCAGTTGCTGGAGGTTGTTCCCTGCTATTGAAAAGCATTAATTCTTATAAAGAAAACTTAAGAATGGTTTCTGAAGCGGAGGCAGAGCCGCCAGCAGCTGGCACAGGCTGCCTCTTGGGCTGGAGAGCTTTAATTTCTGTTGAGATTGGTTACAGGGTGGTGGTGGTGCCTGTTCCGGGGAGGGCTCGTAAGCTGGGGCCGGACCTGGGAAGGCTGGGAGTGGGTGCGGGTGGGCGCCCACCGTGCCCTGTCTGCCGTGGGTCTGCAGAGCTGCCCTGAGCAAACACATGAGGAGAAAATCTGCAGCAGCACAACTTAGAGCTTTGCTTTTCTGATGGGGGGGGATGCAAACCAGATGTGAGTCCCTTTAACATCTGTATTTATAGGTGGTTACAGCACAGGAGCATTTGCCTGGGAAAGCGAGAATAGGGCTGGAGTACAGACCAACCCTAGAGATGACTGAGGTCCTCTGGTTGCCCTTAGAGAGCCCATCTCGGACCAGTGGCCTTCAGCCTTCAAAGGATATGTTTAAAAACAAAAGTGCCTTCAGCAGAGATTGGATCAAACCTCCTGATGAAGGACAGATTGTTGTTTGTCAGACGCCTGTGTTGCACTTCCCGAAGCAGTGACTGGTTCTGCTGGTTCCCTTTTTCCCGGCAGCCGAGTGGGCTGGGGCAGGACGAGACCACGGGTTGTCCCAGAGGGATGATGGGTCTGTCAGCATGAATGGCTTGAGAGCAGCCCTGAGGAGAAGGACTTGGGGGTGCTGGTGGATGGAAACTCAACATGAGCGGGCAACGCGCACTTGCAGCTCAGAAAGCCAATCGTATCCTGGGCTGCATCCGAAGAAGCGTGACCAGCAGGGCGAGTGGGGGGATTCTGCCCCTCTGCTCCGCTCTGGGGAGACCCCACCTGGCGTGCTGCGTCCAGCTCTGGAGTCCTCAGCACAAGAAGGACATGGACCTCTTGGAGCGGGGCCAGAGGAGGCCACAAAGGTGATCAAAGGGCTGGAGCCCCTCTGCTGGGAGGACAGGCTGAGAGAGCTGGGGGGGTTCAGCCTGGAGAAGAGAAGGCTCCGGGGAGACCTTAGAGCCCCTTCCAGTCCCTAAAGGGGGCCTACAGGAAAGCTGGGGAGGGACTCTGGATCAGGGAGCGTAATGACAGGACACGGGGTAACAGTTTCAAGCTGAAAGAGGGGAGATTTAGATTAGATCTGAGGAAGAAATTGTTGGCGGTGAGCCCCTGGCCCAGGTTGCCCAGAGAAGCTGTGGCTGCCCCATCCCTGGAGGGGTTCAAGGCCAGGTTGGACGGGGCTTGGAGCAACCTGGGCTGGTGGGAGGTGTCCCTGCCCAGGGCAGGGGGTGGCACTGGGTGGGTTTTAAGGTCCCTTCCAACCCAAACCATTCTGTGTTCCAGGAGAGCGCTTCCCCTCTCTTGGAACAGGGAATTTCCAGGTTGTGGATCCTGACTCTACGCTTCCCAGCAGCCAGTCTCATTCCCGGGGCCGGCTGTGGGCCGCTGGGCTCGTGGCTGCTTAGATGGACGGAGTCAGAGAAAACAGAAAAATACTGAGCTCCTGGCTGTGCTCATTAGAGCCTTTATATTTGCTTTGTGCCCTGTTCCATGGGGAAATGGCGCTTAGTTCAGATGCACGAAGGCAGAAAATAAACCTCTGATGTGAGACTGAAACTCTCTTCTAAATAATTGATCACAACTTTCCTCCCCAGCTGCACCCTCTGTGGCTGAGCCCTGGACATTAAAACAATCTCTCCTTCAGCGCAGAGGAATGTAAAACAATTATGGTACAACTTGAAAAGCAAAATCGGTTTTCCAGCTTGCTTTGCTGCTGGCTGTGGTCTGCCCAGCTGCCTCGTCCTGTCGGTCGTTCAGCCCCATCCTGCACCTCCTGGGAGCATCCCAATGATCACAGAATCACAAAATCACAGGGGCTGTCAGGGACCTCTGGAGATCACCCAGTCCTACCCCCGGCCAGAGCAGGGTCACCCACAGCAGGTGGCACAGGAACGTGTCCAGGCGGGGTTGGGATGTCTCCAGAGACGGAGACTCCCCCACCTCTCTGGGCAGCCTGTGCCAGGGCTCTGCCACCCTCACAGCAAAGAAGTTCCTCCTCACGTTGAGATGGAATTTCCCGTGTCCCTGTTTGTGCCCATTGCCCCTTGTCCTGTCCCCGGGCACCACTGAGCAGAGCCTGGCCCCATCCTCCTGACACCCCCCCTTTCAGTATTGATAAGTGTTGATAAGGTCCCCCCTCAGCCGTCTTTTTTCCATACTGAAGAGACCCAAATCCCTCAGCCTTTCCTCATCAGAGAGGGGTTCCAGTCCCCTCAGCATCTTGGTAGCCCTTATCCCAATGATCCTGTGCTTGCATGTGCAATTCTGTGTTTGGAGGCTTTAAACACTTGGACACCCAGCCCTGTGCTGGGGTTGGGGCTGGATCACCCCTTCACGTCCCAGGCTCCGCGGCAGCAGTCCCCTGGCTGCTCTGCTGGCAATGGAGCGGGAAGAGGGTACTTTGGAAGAGCCCGAGTCTGCCCATCCCAGCTGTCCTGGCCTGGGCCACCATCCTGCCGGGCATCGCTGGCCCAGTGGGTGCTGGCTTTGGCTGGAAACCACCTGCTCTGCCTGCAACTTCTTCACGGGTCTTTACCAAAAGGTAAAGTCTGCCCAGAAGCTGGGTGGGTTTGGTCTTGCTGGAGGAGACAAACCAGCTGCTCAGGCCGGAAGGTTTCATCTTGGGTGAAGAGGACACAGAACTTGTTCCCACAACAAACCTGATGCTGGCCAAGGCCAAACATGAAGTAGCAGGATTGGAGCGAGGTCCTGAGGAACCACGGCCATGAGTGGTAGCTGTGGTGAGAAAGGTCCTTCAGCAAGCCTTTGACTTGACACATGTGATGGTTGCTGGCTGCTGGGGGTGAAGCCTTGCCTGAGCTTTCAGAAACACATCCCAGTGATGGACTGACAGCAGGTCGAGCACTACCCCTGCTCGGTGGCCTGGGCTCAGCCCCGCCGAGCAGCCAGCGTGGAGAAGCGAGGTGCGAAATGTCCCTGGGTGCAGCCTGTGCTGCCCAAGGGGACAGTGACTGCGGCTGCTGCGCTGAGGGGACAGACGTGCCCTGAGTCAGTGATTTGTGATCTAGGCGTCCACTGGAGAGGGGAAGCCGTGGAGGAGGGAGGGTGTTGGGGGAAATTTGTTTGCAGGACTCCAACTCCAGCCCCGGTCCCTGCAGGAAGCAGGCCAACAGCGCAGCCACCGTCCACACCGGGTGAGGGGACGGCGTAGCCGAGGTCTTCCCGTGCTGGTGAGCGGTGGCACTGCTGTCACCACGGGGCAGCACCTTGGGGCTGACCTGCTGCAAATGGCTCCGTGCAAGTAACGAACTTCGTTGCTGTATTGACATGGCTCTCAGCGACAGCTCCGGTGGGGCTTGGGGAGAACGAACCCTTGTTGCCCGGGTGGCAGCTGGAAGCACCAGTCCAAGCTCTCTGGGAAGCTTTGCCCAGGCAAGGGCAGAGCTTTTCTCTCGTGCCCTGTGGCTCTGGCTTGCGTACGGCTGTTTGCAACAGCTCCTGCTCCAGGTTTCTTGCCCTGTGCGGAGTCGGCTGTGTCTGTGCAGCCCCTCTGGGCTTTGCTCCGGGGGCAGGGATGGCCGGGGCTGTGGTGGGACCTGGGATGCTCCTTCCCTGGCAGACGTCATTCTCGCTGTGTGTTGTTCCAAAATTAATCTCCTCTTATTTACTCGTGCTCCCCTGACCTCCGACGTGCGATTTTCCTTGCATGCCGCCTGAGGACTGTGTTTAAGCTGTCAAGATGCGGGGGCTTTACTGTGCCTCTGGGTTTAATTTACTGTTGCTGTGAGTAAGAGCCAGTAATAAAATCAGCAAACGAGGAATACAGCAAATATTTTCCTCTCCCGTAGGGGCTCTGCGAGGCCGGCCTGGCGCCCACTGCTGCCCGCCGCGCTGAGAGCCCTGCTGAAATGCGGCCACGGGATGTGAGGTTTCGCCACGGGAGCGTGGCTTCCTGGGTCAGGAGGCGTCGGGGTTACGATGATGTTGTTTGTGTGATGAACGTAATTTTGTGCTGTGGCTTTTGCTGGCACCAGGGCACAGACTCCCATTAGCGGCCCCTTCCCGACTGATGGCTGATTCCGCTCCCATCGGGTCTGGTGGGGTTTGTGTCCGCGCTCCTTGTCCCCATCCCCTCCTTGGGTCACGGAGGGTCTGACCCTCTTTTTCCCGATGGCTTTGGTATAAACAGTGCTGAAAGGAGCTGGCAGGGCACCCACGCCTGCGCCCGCATCCCGCGCCTGGGACCTGCCTTGGGAAATCGGGATGGGGTGCAGCTGCCTGCAGGCGCCGAAAGCTGGGAAATACCGGTGTGTCCGGCTCCCCCAGAGCCTGGGGACATCCACGCTGGGCAAGTCAGTGCTGCCAGACCCCCATCGCTGAAATCAAGGCTTTTAGGGGGAACAGTGGCACTAGCAAAAGCAATAAGAGCATTTGCCCGTTGTTTTTTAAAAAAATAATAATAAGGAAAAGCAAAACCAAAGTGGTATTCACGTTCCTCCTGGTTTTACAAGTGCATATACCATAAAGCTATTTTGAGTCAGGATTGTTCCTGCAGACATGCTGCAGGAGCAGCATTCCGAGTGCTGGGAATGCACCTGGGGCCTGAGCGTTACTTAGTGCAAACGTGGCATTTTCACAGGTAATTGGCAGAGCCACCATCACCGCGCTCTGCCGTGGCCAGCACCAGCAGGGATGGCTCTTAATTAAACCTCACACCGTCAGGGGGTTACGGACAGGAACGAGCTTCCTGTCACGAAGCAGCCGGGCCTCCAGCTCTGGAAATGCAGAGGTTTATCAGTGAGGAGTGACGTTTTGGTCCAATGTGACCTCGATACAGAATTGTGCTGTGCTGAGCCCAAGTTGCCCCGGATGGCACGGGACACCCCTGGCACCAGGCAGGAGTTGGTACCGATGAGGTACAAACGCTAACGATGCTGCTGGAAATACTTATTTTTGGCAATCTTGTCTTTAGTGGTGGTTTCTGTCGGGGAGGGCAGGCTCAGCAGCACCGGCGGGCGATGCTGTCCTCGCAGGGACGAGCACAGCTCTACGTTAGAGCACCCATGCGATGAGTAATTCGGGATGGGAAAGGACACTAAATGTGCATTAATTTTAAATGCACCATAAATGACACATTTTTTCCTCGAAGAAGGCACATTAGGTGCGATGCACGGCCTCAGAGGAATATGTCGGATAAGGCTGGTGCCTCGCTCGAGCAGTGCTGACCTGCCCAGCCAGGATGGAGTGAGCCCTGGGCTGAGCCTGTGCTTGAGCTCGTTGCTGCTTTGTGGGCCACTATGAGCGGTCGCAGGTAGCCCCGTGTGCCCCGTTTGCCCTTGGTGTTGGCTGCCAGGGTGCTCTGCACCCCATGGGGCCCAGGGAGGCACAGCGGGCTGTTGCTGACACAGGCTGTGCCCGCAGCTGCATTTACACCCAATATAATTTTTTCACGCCATCTCGGGTGCGTGTGCATCCACCTCTGTGCGGGTTGAGTCGCGAAACTCTTTTTCCTCGCGGTGACTGATGGCTGCCTCAAGGCACAAGCAGTCGGTGGCAGCTTTCAGCCAGTCACTCCCATTGCCAGGAGGGTTGTTTCTGCTCTTGGCGTGAGAATTTGCCCAGGCTGCGCGGTGCGTTGGCTCTGGTGTGGTTGGAGTGGCGGGCAAGGACGTGCATGCTGGCTCTGTTGTCCTCGGCTTCATCATTCTCAGCCCTGTCTTGGTGCTTTCCCCTCTCCAGCAGCTGTGGGTCTGTTCCTCCGGTATGTGACCAGGCTGTTGCTGCTGCCCCTCTCCCAAATTAGGTGCTAAATTAGCTGGAAGTGGCTGGTGGGCGACCTCTCTCCCCACTGCAGAGCTGGGGGATGCCAGCCCGGCTACGGACACCCCTTGAACTACTGCCCCGTGGTGAAATCCCTGCCCTCCGCTTGCTTCCTTGCTGGAAATAGAAAGCTTTTAAGGAAGCAAAGTTCAGAAAAGCTTTTAGAGCAGGGCTGGCAAAGCAGTGCACCCCTGGGATTTTGGGGGTAATGAGGTGGGAAAGAGCTGTCGAGGAGGAAGCCGTGCCGGCCTCGTGGATCGGTGCCTGGGCTGCAGCCAAGAGCGCTGGCGCGGGGCTGCCTGACCCAGCCAGCCACAGCCACCTCCGAGGCTCCTGCGGGGACACGTACCTGGCGGTGAAGGGGATTTTGGTCCCTGAAAACAGAGGGGAGAGCCGAGCCTTGGAGGGGTCATTGAGGGGAGTGTGCCTCTTGCTGGGGCTCCTCTCCCGAGAGCAATGAACCTTCCAGTGCACTCCAAGTGTCAGGCAAGGGGTTGTCTAAGTGCCCGAGAGCTGCCACGTTCATGGAGATGGTGTCTGCGCTGCGGCCGTTCCTCGGTGCGACACGGGCGGTGGGAGCAGAGCGCTTCTGCTCATGTCCCTCACAGGAAAACCGGGGTCACAAGTGGGGATTTTCAAGTGCTGGCAGGGGATGGACGATTTAAAATAGTACCTGGCTGTCATGGTTGGTAGCACCCTGCCAGCCCCCGTCCCTCGAGCACCAGGATTGCACGGAGTCGGGGAGCCAAGCCTGCCATCGAGCCCCCAGCGTGGTGGCTGCCGGGGGGGGCTCTACAGAAGGACAAGGCAGATGCAGCAGCTGCCGAGAGATGCCGGGGCTGAGCTTGGTCCCTGCCGGAGCCGCAGGGTGGACACCAGAGCCCGGGCACGGACCGTGCACCACAGCAGCTCTGCTCCCCATCACCAGTCAAGCCGGCTGGGGCTCCACAGGGGACCAGCCGGGCTGGCTCCACAGTTTGGCCGGCTGGGAAGCTGAGCTGCTGAAGGCAACTCCCCTGGGGACCCACATCCACGCTGGGTCCGTGCTGGGCTGGGAGCTGCTGATTTTGCACGAGGCAAGAAAAAAGTGGAATCGCAGAGCCCCAACAAAAAGGCTGTCAAATCCCCACGGAGCAGCATCCACCCAGGGCCCTGCACATGTCCCCTCTGCAGGCAGCCCTGGCTCCCGTGGGATCCTCCCCCTCCTCCCCAAAATCTGCCCCTGGGTCAGCCGTGCTGATCCGCAAGGAAGCAAAGCACCAGGGCTGTGGTGCCCCAGGGGTTCCTGGAGCCATAGGTGTCCTCGCCAGCACGGGGACCCGGTGGGGCGAGCACTTTGCCTTGCCAAAGTAGGTCACGCCGTGAACTCCAGCCACGAGGCCGACGGAGCTAAAAATACCGGCAGAGCTGAGCATTTCCCCAGCAGCTGTGAAGGGCCATGGCCTCGCTGGGTCGGACCTTGGCTATGAGGTACCTCAATCCTGGCCCCATCCAGGAGGGTCACCGGGGCCTTGGGCTGCTGGGCCGGGGGTGATTTAGGAGCAGGTGATGGAAAAGCCCCTCTGGGGCTGCAGGTCCAGAATCCGCTCAAGAAAATGCCTCTCTGCTGGTGGTGTAAATAGACATGGAGGGGCAAATTCCAGACGGGCCCCCGCTCCTTGCAGAGACCCTCCTGTGAGCCTTGGATGTCTCATCTCCAGCTCCTCATCTGCCTCCTCAGCAAACCACCTCAGCTTCTCTTTATGATAAATGTGTTAACAATTAGCGGCAGAAAATAATGGCGAGCGAGGGGGAGGACGTAACCCAAGCCTGATGCAAGAACTCGGCAAACCGGTTTATTTTCTCTTGGGAACTAGAGCGCTTTTAGCATCACTCTTTAGGAGGAGGACACCAAGAAGACGGGGACGAGTGGGCCAGGGTGTGCTGCTGGGAGGAGCGTGGCCGGGTCCCTGTGCTGCTGGGAGGCAGAGCTGGCCGCAGGTTGTGGGCTGGAGCCTGTCCCCAGCCCCATGCCTCATACCGAGCCCACGTGGCTGCTGCCTGCAGCTTGGTGACTTCGTCTATCCCCTCTGTGGGACTTTGTCTGTCTCCTTTGGGACTTCAGCCATCCCCTCTGTGTCCACAGCTCCTCGCACTGTGGAAAAGCACAGCCAGGACAGTCCTGCTTTTCTCATCCTCTGCCTCCAATTTCTGCACCTGGGGCCAGTGCTGTGTTGCCAGGGTGTTGCAAAAGCAACTGCCTCCAACTTCGCTTCCCCTGGTGATGTCTAGATTTTTTGCATCCCATCTTTTTTGGATGAAACGTTTCCTTCGTTCCTGTTAGAAGGCTGGCCTATTTTAATACTGCCAAGTGAAAATGGGTTTGCACGCAGAAAAGATCCCAGTTGCTCTGTATAACTTCTCTGTCATAATTATTCAATGCCAGTCCCTCTGTTCCCAGCAGCTGTATAATTTATCAGCTGTGTTTTGTGCTCATTTCTCAATCAATGATGAAAACATTGATTAGTGTCAGGCTGGGACCAACTCCTGCAGAATCCCTCTAAATCATCTCTGCTCACTGATGACTCCTTGTTTTGGAGATGGGCTTGCAGCTCTCCATCCATTTAATGTGGGCTTTATTGAGATTGTATAGTGCTAAATTTGTAATTAGGGTGTCGTATGATATTAAGTCAAACCTGTTGCCAAAAGCTAAGGAAATAACGGCTACGTGGTAACCTTTATCTACAAACTTGTAATTTTCTCAAAGGATGAAATGAGGCTCATTTGACAAGACATTTTCCATTTCACCACACCAATGGGTGTATTTTTAATCCTTGAATTCTATATTAATTGAATCCTCTGTGTCATCTCCATTTTTCAATCTGAATGTCATGCTGGACTGTTAACCAGGGCACCCGCTTCGCCTGCTGAGCGCCACATTAGCATCCTGCCAACCTTGGCGTCTCCCCAGGCTTTGAGCTTCTCCGCAGCGAGTGACGCCGTGGGGCTCAGCGCGCTGCTGGAGGGCCCTCAGGTGCAGGTCATGCGGATCTGCTGGTTTAGCACCCCCACAGGTGTCACCCAAGATGCTCTTGGTTGTTAGGAGACCAGAGAGTATTTCATTATGCTCATGTCTTACATTCCCATCCATTCTAAGTGCGGAAGAGACGCACTGAGGGCCCTGTTGCTAGCAGCGTACCTCCTCATCTAGGAATGCCGTGGCTTCTCCGTGCTTGGAGATTTTCAACATTCAACTGGGCGATCCCTGACCAAGGCTGTGTTGCTTTGACATTGGTCCTGTTCCAAGCAGGAGGTTGGACCGGAGACACCCCCAAGGTTGGTCTTGACCAAGATCTTTTTACAGAATCACAGAACTGTGTAGGTTGGAAGGGACCTTTCAGATCATCAAGTCCAACCATCAACCTAACGCTGCCAAAACCACCACTGAACCATGTCCCTCAGAACCGTGTCTGCCCATCTTAAATACCTCCAGGGATGGCAATTCCACCACTTCCCTGGGCAGCCTGTTCCAATGCTTGGTAACCCTCTTGGTGAAGAAATTTTTCCTGCTATCCAATCTAAACCCTGGCATAACTTGAAGCCGTTTCCTCTTGTCCTATCGCTTATGCTTCTCTAAGTCTATGAAACAAACCTACCACATCATTAACATTTCTTTTGTTTCTAATATATTTAGTGAACAACTTCTTACTGGTTGTGGCTTTGCCAGGCATAGATTTTCCTTTGTCCATTTACCCTCTTCTATCAATATCTCTGCTTCATAGCTCATTGTGATGATTGCTGCGTATTGATTAGTATCGCTTCCTTTCTTCCTTTTCATATATATTGTAGTTTTGCTTCCAGTTGCTGTTTTCAGGTGAACAACTTGCAGGATGGGCTTTCAGCCAAAGTTATATTTTCTTGACTCTGCAATATTAACTTTTCTGCCCTGTTGCGCACTCTACTCAAATACTGCTGCCTTCCCACTCTACAGGGTTGTTTTTTTCCCCTTCGATTTTCCTCATATTTGTCACCATCTCCATGAAGTTTCTGAAGCTGCTGGTTCCATGAGTGATGAAGAGACCAACGAGCCATCCCAGTCCAGGCGACTCTGCAGGACACTGGCGAAGCGGGCTGGAGCGGCTGTGCTTAGGCCATCCCGCCTGACCCGCTGCTCGAGGGAGGTTCTGCTCCGGCTGGTCGCACCCAATACAGCACCTGAGCTGCTCTGCCCACGCTGGAGCATCTCTGCTCTCCCTGGCAGCCTGTTCCACCGCTTCACTATCCTTAGCCAGCTCTTCCCTAGGTCTAACCCAAATTTCCTCACCTCAGTTTAATCCCATTGCTTTGTGCTCTCTCCTTCAGCCTTGTGCGTAGCTGGAGGGTGTTGCTGTGGCTCCCCCCAAGTCTTTAATTTTCTGGGATGAATCGGTCCCACTTTCAGCATTTGGCCACAGGCTGCACTTTCGCACCATCTGACCCCTCCCTGTGCTTCCTCTGAGCTCTCTCCAACCAGCCCAAATCCCCCCTGAGACGCCGCATCCAGAGCTAGGCCAGGTCCTCCAGCCAGTGTCACATCAGACCTGCGCAGCCTGTGCACGACGGCACATTTCTGTATTATTTCTCACTGTGACATTCACCTATTCTGCACAAGCACAACACTGTTGGCTCCGGTTCAGCTGAAGATTTGCAACAGCATCCAGGTCCTTTCCTGCAAAACGGTGACAGATCCAGCTGCTGCCCATCACAAGCTCCCTGCCGAATCTCCCGCAGCACCCGTCTGATTTCACTGCAAACCTTTGAGGGCTCCTCTTCCTCTCTGCGGGACAGCTTGGAAGTGGGGTTGGAAAAGCAGAACAGATAACCCCCTCCTACCACACACATCCTAGCCACTCCTTCCCTGTACCCTGGGCTATTTTATTTGCAATTGTGGAATTTGTTACCCTTGTCAACAGGGTCTAACCTAGAGGGTCTTTACTGCCTGTGCCTTTGTGCGATGCACCAGCTGAAGCAGATGGCATCTATTTTGCTGCACCCTCACCATGGCCAGGAGCTGCTGACGGCCCTTGATGTGTGTGCAGCCCCGGCAGGAGCCTCCCTGTGCTGCCTGGAGCTGCTTCTCGTCACTAGCACAGACGCAGGTATGGACTTCTGGCCAGAGAGAGGAGTCATGGAAAGCCCTGCAATGCCCACAATATAGCAAAGCCTGGCTCTGCTCTTTTCCTCTCCTCCCTTTTAGCTTCTCACTCCTTCTGCCCCAACCATCACCAATAGTTTCCTTCTGCCCACCAAGAGGGAAAGGCTAAATCATAGAATCATAGAATGGTTTGAGTTGGAAGGGACCTTAAAGAGCATCCAGTGCCACCCCCGGCCCTGGGCAGGGACATCTCCCACCAGCCCAGGTTGCTCCAAGCCCCGTCCAACCTGGCCTTGAACCCCTCCAGGGATGGGGCAGCCACAGCTTCTCTGGGCAACCTGGGCCAGGGGCTCATCACCCTCACAGTGCAAAGTTTCTTCCTGAGATCTCATCTAAATCTACCCTCTTCCAGTTTGAAGCCATCACCCCGTGTCCTGTCACTACATGCCCTTGTAACATGTCCCTCCCCATCCTTCCTGTAGGACCCCTTTAGGGACTGGAAGGGGCTCTAAGGTCTCCCTGGAGCCTTCTCTTCTCCAGGCTGAAACCCCCCAGCTCTCTCAGCCTGTCCTCACAGCAGAGGGGCTCCAGCCCTTTGATCACCTTTGTGGCCTCCTCTGGCCCCCCTCCAACAATGCATTGCTCCTCATTCTCCAGATGAGCTTTCTGAGTCATCCTCCCCGTACATTTCTACCTGCTTCTCTCCTTGCTCCTTGGCCTCCCCGCTCCCTTGTGCAGCCTTGTGATGGGCAGAAGCACCGTGTCAGAGGGAGCTGGCCCTTCCATGCCCTGGGCTGCACGGTGTGGGGGTGCTGCATTTCCAGCTCTGCCGGAGCCCTTTTGCCAACAGTAATAGCAAACACACTGGAAACTGTCTCATTTCTGTGCCCAGCTCCTTCAGATACAGCAAGGGTTGGACATGGTTAGGGTAGGGTTGGACCAAAGCTTCAGGAGTGAGAAGTTTCTAGGGACACAGTCATACAAACTTTCCTTTAGTAGCTTCCTTTAGTTTCTTCCATCTTAAATAAAACACAGCTGCTTCAAAGTTCAGCTCTTCTTCTGCTGCGTGGTACCAATGTCAGGACAAAGTCAGACTGTTATTTTGCCAAACAATGAAATACTGAGGTGTGGATGGAGCAAAAACTGAGTAATCACTGAATCATTGAGCAATCAATTACCAGCAGATCTGTTCCTGGAGCTGTTTCGGGAATCCTAACCTTGAGGAACCTCCATTGTAAGGGCCAAGTCCTGCATCTCACCAGCTCACCAGTCCCTGATGGTGCTGGGGGCTCTGGGAGTAAAACCTGTCTCTGGTAGGTGCAAAATCAGTTTCCCTTCACCAGGAGGGTGGTGCAGCATGGGAACGTGTCACCTCAGGGAGAGGGATCAGCATCCAGCAAGAGCATCACAACTTGGCCAAGCAAAGTTGCTCCAGCGTAGGCAACAATCCTGCTTTGAACAGGCAGGAGGACCAAAGATCTCTGGAGAGCCTTTGCACCAGTGCTTCCACCTCTCTGTGAAGTTAAGGAATCTTTTCCCTGTATGAAATACCCACATTGTTTTTTCCTTTGTTACATCAATTGGTTTCATTTATTATAGTTTATTCTGAGGGACTGGCTTATGTCAATGTGATGCCACTAATTTCACCAACAGGAGTGAGATAATGTTGCCATCCTGCTCAGACCCTCCCTCGTGCTAAAGCAATGCTTGTTTCTTTTGTTTCTCTCCATCAAAAAACAAAAAAGAGGTATATAATATTATGCTGCTCTTGAAATGCCCACTCTCCTGTTGGCTCTCCTGACTCAGAAACGTGGTGTCTCATCCAGAGTCTTCCTCTCCTGGGCAGAGCGAGTTCCCTCGCAGGGATTTAGGAACACACTTTTGAAATGATCCCACCCAAGGGACGGACGCAGAGCACAGCAATCTCCTGTGCTGCCGCTGTTTCCTTTCTCTGGGCTCTTTGGCAGCTCTGCTTGCCTGTGTTGGTTTTGAACGTCTCAGACTCTATGCACAGTTGCCCAACACCAGTGCTCAGGAGCTCTCAGACTCAGTAAATGGCCAGAGAAGTGACTTGGCAGCAAGGAGCAAAGGCTTTCTGCTGTCACAAGCTGGAGAGCAGGGCTGCGTGGCTGGGGATAGAGGGAGTGGGAAGGAGCGATGGGAAACTCTCTGGCTATGCTCAAGATGGAGCTTGGGAAAGGACAGAGGGATTTGGGAAAGGATGGAAGGGTCTATGTGGTTGGTGGAGTCGAGTATGCTCTTGTTCTTCCTTAAGTGTCTGAACCGTATTATTATTATCATCATCATTATTATTAATATTGTTATTAGTTTATGAACTGGTGTGCATGCATATTAACGAGGGTTTGCACAGGACTGCATCTGCCTGGCTCCAGTCTGCCTGGCACAGGGAATGGCTTGCATTTAGAAAATTATTTTAGCCTTCTGGGGCCACGTTTTAAGGCAAATTTGTTCAATACTTCACGTTTCAAGCCCTCAGTCCTGACTAGGCTTCCCATTTGCAATACAAATCTAATAAATAACAGGCATGGCTGAGAGGTGAGACATCTTTGTGGCTTACATGTGAGCCTGTGTCACCTGGCTGCGGTAATGCCAGCGAGACCTGGATGGAGCAGCCTTGTCGGGAAGGCAGCTCAAGATTTCAGCCAGCAGAGTAATAGCTAATTGAGTGTATTTCAATCATGAGATCCACAGAAGGAAAGCAAACTCCACAGAGTAGAAGGAAATTGCATCTTAGAGTAATCTGAATGTGGGTAGATAATTAGGCCTATATTTCATGGGAACATTTGCTGGGCAACATAATGAAAAGGCCAGCAACATAATTTTCTTTAAGTAGTGTGATGCCTCCCACACTGGGCCGTGCCAGTGCTGGTGCTGCAGTGCAGGGGGAGCAGGGGGAGGCATTGCCTGGCCAGAGGGGCTGTGGGATGGTGGTGCCAAGCTGAAGCCTGTCCTCTCCATCTCTAATGTCTGCTCAGAGAGCGCTGTTAAGGCTCCTGCACTGCTCTCGGCAAGAAGGTGGCAAAATAAATCCCGCAGCCTCATCACCTTCCCATCTCCCCAAATGGCAGCTGCAGCGACGTCCATTCAGGTTGCGCTTGCAGAGCTGGACAGACTCAGGAAAACTCAGCGCTACTGTGGGAGTCTCCCAGTGGGAAGCCAGGCTGCTGGCACTGGACCCAACTTGGAAGAGCCCCTGCTCTGAGTCATTGCTTGGTCCAGCCTGGAAGGTCAGCGGGGGCTGAGAAGCGGCTCTGTGGCTGGGGTTCAAGGTTCAGGGCAGCCCGGCTCTCCGTGTGCCAGCCCTCAAATGCCCACCAAACTATGGCTATGCATGGAAGTAAAACTCCAAGGGCTTTTTTGAATGTTTTTTTCCAAATTTGGGATAGAAAGGCTCTCCTTTTCCATGTCCTCCACCCCCACCTAAGCACAGATGCTCTTTTCCAAATCTCCAGTTTGAACCAGGGCTGCCTCTGGCTTGCACTGCCAGGGATCCTGCTGCCTTGTGGAGGAGCAGACAGGTAATATAATATTTAGCTTCTTCGTAATGCTGGCAAAATTAGAAGATTTGGGAAAGTGCAGTGACTTAGGAGAGTGGAGAAGAGGGTTTAACCTTTGAGCACAGCTAACCCTGTGACCAGGGTCTAAGGGGTCTGAATTCCTCTCCCACTAACACCGCGCTCGTTAGCACACTGGGGCTGGGACATGTCATGTAACAGAAAGAAAGGCTGAAAGGCTGTATCCAACCCTGGTAATTACTGATTAGGTCTTTTACTAAAAATAGTTGGGGGTAAGCTAGCCTAACATTGGGTCTGAGTGCTCCACATCCCAGCCGGTTCAGAAGAACTGCTCACCCAGTGACCAGGACTATCTTTGGGACTGCATTTAAACGCGCTCTTATTTTCTGATGTCAAACGCTTGGCCATTTACAACAGCTCTGTCCAAATGAATCTGCTCAAAGCGAAACCATAATTCTTGGCTAACTCCAACTTGTTAGCTATTGATATTGCTTCTGTGATGTATTGCCTAATTTTAATTATGCCAGTGTTGAAAAAGTTATTTTCTTACAGTGCCTCATTAGAGCGAAGTTTCTAAATGATGAATTCAACAGGAACACCTTGAAGTGACTAAACTGGCCAAGCGGGAAGGTGGTTGGATGATATTTCAGAGAGGCCTGGGAGACCTTGAGCTGCCCAGTGCAGTTGGCCATAACTGATGTCCTCAAACTCTTCCCAAGCAACGCTACGCAGATAATCCCCGACAGCTCCCCCAGCTTCCCCACCACCTTGGTTTTATCGCCATCTCTCCATGCCATTGTGACTTGTCAGAAGAGCTGAATTGGGACACTGTGTTTGTGGACACATCAATTTGTCTTCTCTTTTCAGTCTGGTGCTTCACCCCTCCATTACCACCGCACTTGGGCTGGTTGTTTTGTGCAGAACGATGGGGCTAAAACCGTCCCTTCCCGAGCCAGTCCTCTCCCTACCACTTCTGGGGTCTCAGCACATCCTGCGCCTGGGAGGCACCCACACCTTGGCTCATGCTGTGGTAACGTACAGCCCTGGGAAGTGTCCCTGGGGAGTGGGGTCCCACTCCTCCCGCGGCACTGCTAACCCTGTTATTCTGCCCTTCCCAGTAACTGAGTAACTGACTGACTGCAGGGACCACAAATGATCCTGGTCTCAATTTGGACCACAGAAACTACAGTCATCTCACACAGCCCATTAAACGTCCTCCTTTGTCCTGGTTTTATGCTGACCCTACTGCTGAGTCCCCAAAGCCAGCAACCAGTGTGCGAGGCACAAATGCAGCCGGGGTGGGGACAATATTCAGAGGAACCTGGGAGAGAAAGAGGCCATTTCTGAGGATAAGGATCAGTGCAGAGCCCAGTACTGTGCCACTGAAGTTGGGATTGTTTTTCTCCTGCATGTCTATCTTTGTAATTATCTGCTCTGGATGTCCTGAGCCATTTTGTTACCTAGTTATTCACTATCATGAGGTCCTTGTATAATTCTTTACTGTGTCTCCTGTAGTTATGACCCTGAATACCTTAGCATCATCACCAAGCTTTGTCACCCCTTTCTTCAATTCCTTTCTAGATTATTTCTGAATATGCTGAAGTGAGCAGACCCCAACGCGGGTTCCCGTGGGGCTCCATTCAAGTCCGCCCTCCATTCAGGAGCCTGCCTATTGATAGCTGCTCTTTGAGAATCCTTTAACCAGTTATTTATCTATTTCAAGCCTTTACTGTTAATCCCATGGTAGCTGCACTTCTGTAAGAAACTCCTGCAACAGACCTTTTGGGAATCCAGGCAGACTATACCACCTGCTTATCGACTTCTCTAAAAAACAGTAATAGATTTATGAAGCATTCCTTTTTTCAAGGAAATCCACACTTTTTTTTTTTTTTCCTTACCAGTATTTCATATGTATCCAACTATGAACTAATCGTACTCTTTATTACAACTTCCATCAGTCTGCCCAGGAGGGACCTCAGACTTCACGGTCTGTAATAACCCCAAACGCTTCCCATTTGTCACCTTGAAGCTCTCGGACACCAAGGCTATGTTATGCACAGTGATTACATGTTACAATTAAGTAATTAAACTGTTCCATCTCTGAGGTCCTGAGCACTTAGCTGAACCATTTCAGTCTGGTGAATTTGCTCTCTTTGGTTTGGCTATTTATTCTTCAACTTCTTCTGCTGACACTTGAATATGAGCCAAATCCAATGCCATGTCCATATAAAGATGGCTTTTGGCACGAGAACTTCTCTGAGCTTTTCCTCACCGACTACAGATGCAAAATATTCATTGTTTTTCTGTTCTGACCTTATCTCCTGCGAATGCTCCTCTTGCACTGTGGCCAATTTCTGACTCTCCAGACTCCAATAGGCTTCCTGTGCTCGATGTGTTTGAAGAAGTATTTATTGTTTGCCTTTGCCTTTTGCAGGTTGTCCCTGTGGCTGGTTTTAGCTTGCCTTATTTCTCCTTTTGCTTTTAAACTGTCGGGATACACATTCTTTTGCTTGTTTAGACAAAAACAGCTTTTCTAAACATAAAAAGACCATATCCTTAAAGTCGGAGAATCGTCAGCCTGTCTCGTCTCAGCCTGATCTAAGACCTAGGCCTAACGAGGTCTAAGGCTCTGGGTTTCCCACTAGACGGAGTTGTGCTGTTTGGTTTGAGAGGATGCTGAGATACCAGACTTTTCAGGTGTGGCACATTTATATGGACAAAAATGATCGCTGACAAGGATAAATTTTGCCTGGCTTGGGCTTCAGGATATTGCACCTTCACTGGTGGAAGGAGGGAAGCTTTTCTCTGATTGGCTATGATTATTTTGGAAGCTGTTTTTTGGGGTGTGCTCCCCAAGGATGACGTGAGCTCAGCAGAGAGAGCCCCATGAATAGAGGTTTGGGGCTCGGGCGGAGGGACCGCAGTGCTCCCTGCCTCCTCGGCCTCTTTGCCTACGTGCGTGCGTCTGGAAGGCCTGTTGCCATGGAGAAGCGATGGAGAACAGTCTGCCTGGCTCGCCTGACTTTTTTTCCTAGCACGAAGCAAAGGCGTCTCTCCAGCTGTAATGAGCTGGAGGCCCACTGCCTCCTCTTCCGTGTCACACCGGGGTAACCCAGACCCCCAAATACCTGGGAGAAACCCAAAGACAGGGAGAAAACCCTGAACAAATGTAAGGAAGGAGCAGAAAGCAAGGGGGAAACCGCAGGGAGATGGACCAGTGCTTGTGGAATGGAGACAGGCACTTCTCAAGGCCACACAGACCAACAGGCTGTGGGCATCTGTTGCAACAAGGAAATTCCCATTAGATATACAGAAAAAATCTTTTCCTGTGAGAGTGGTGCAGCTCTGGGACATGGAACACAGTGGTAGTGGCATCTCTATCCTTGGAGGTCTTCAAAACCCATCTGGCCAAGCCCTGAGCAGCCACTGTGCCTTTGAAGTGAGCCCTACGCTGGGCTGGACCCTCCCCAGCCTCAAAGAGTGAGCCTACCAGGGGAATGGACAAGGGAGACTTTGAGAGAGCTCCAAGAGGCAGAAATGTGTCAGAGTGTGGTCTGAAAGCAGGATGAAGGTGGAGGCATCCCTGCTTTTTAATTTTGGGAATTGACGGTGCTGGACACTGCTTCGCTGAGACTGTAACTGCTTGCACAGCTCAAGTTCTCTACAGTTGTTTTTTTTTTTTAAGGTGCTCCCTAAAAACAGATGGGTTTTCTCTCATTTTCTGTTGTAGAAATTCTTTGGTGACGTGACTGTACAACAAAACCTGGTGCGGGGGGATAGTCATGAGCAGAAGTTTAATGGGAGTCATCTTCTGTGGGCAGAAATCCAATGAGCTGACACTGGGTTTTGTTTTGTACCTGAAAAATGTCACTGTGAGCAACTCTGGGGTGTTTCCAGGTAGACCTGGCAGGGATTATGTTGGGGATAGAGTAGACCTGTCTGTTAGTTTGGGGTTTTTTTCTTTGCAATTTTTAAAGGATAGCATTTGCCACAACGGACAAAATATTTAACCATAGAAATAGAGAGTACTTTCCCCCTTTTATTACACAGGAAAAAGGGGGGGAAAGCACAGTCAAAAGGCTCAGGCTGACTTTATTTTAAAGTATTCCCATGTGTTTATCTTTTCTCCCGCCGTCTGACTATGTGTGCACCTTCAGATCTCTGTGTCTCCGTGTTTGCAGCGGTTTGAAGCGAGGTTGGGAATCGCATTAGATGAGCGTGCATCAGCTCTACCACACTTGCTTCCAGCACACAGGACTGGGGCGAACCTGCCCTAAAAATCTGTTCACCGATTTTAGCTCAGGGGATCGAGACCGTAATGTTTAAAGAAGTCTCATCACCCTGTTCAGCATCATGTAACAGCAGAGCTGTGTTCGTCCTGCTCGGGTCACAAAACGCCGCGGGAAGAGGAGCCACTCTCATCCCCAAGCGCAGTTCTGCAGAGCCAGTGGGACACGGAGGCCAGCTCCCTCGGTGGCAGTGATGGAGCAGCCGATGTCATTTAGCACCTCTCCTTCTGTCAGCTGGTCCAAGCTAAAAAGCAGGGTGATGTCTTTATTTTGCACACATGGCACTTTTTACACTCACAGCTTGGGTCTAAGTGAAGATCCATTACTGAAAGTTTGCTATTCACAGCGAATTCCCCAGTGTATGATAAAATTCCAGCTGATGAGGTATTCACATCCCGCTCCTCGTGTCCCCACACACCAGGGTAGTTGGGTAGCTTATTCATCTTTTTTTCTGCTCTCTTACGTGAATTACTTTGTTTTTCAATTTGTAGATTAATAGATCAAACGGTTAGACTTAATTTGTTCAAATATGCATATTTTTTCTTGCAGATTCGGCTTTGGAGTCTATGGAGAGAGAGGCTTGAAGCTTTTCCCAAACTTTCGGTCTCTTCCATGCAGAGTCTCTGATGGACAGTAAAACATGAGCTTATGCCGCAGCCTTTCCCCAGGTACAGACAAGACAAAGTGTGTCTGTTTGTCTGTCACTCCCTCCTTCAGCTGCCTCTTCTCACAAAGCTTGTAGGAAGCTTAATTACCTATAAAACTTCTACCCCTCTGTCAAATATTGCTGAATGAGTTGGCTCTGAATTCCTGGGATCCCTGCACTCGCTTGCAGAGCCAGGGGAACCGCCCAAGTGCTTTTTCTGTATATATTGTGGGTAATATTTAAAAACTTGCTGCCGCCACTCACGCAGGTGCCCTAAAAGCAGATTTATAAAATACTTCCTCAAGGAAAAGCGCTTTTCCAAACCCTCCTAGGGATCAAAAGCTACATCCATGCCATTGGTCTGAGGGCTGGAACCCCGCTGCTGTGAAGAAAGGCTGAAGGAGTTGGGGTTGTTCAGATGGAGAAGAGAAGGCTCTGGGGAGACCTTCTTGCAGCCTTTCAATATATAAAGGGGGAGTATAAGAAAGATGGAGAAAGACTGTTTACCAGGGCCTGCAGTGACAGGACAAGGGACAATGCTTTTAAACTGAAAGAGGGTAGATTTTAGATTGCATGTAAGGAAGAAATTTTTGACGATGAAGGTGGTGAGCCCCTGGCCCAGGTTGCCCAGAGAAGCTGTGGCTGCCCCATCCCTGGAGGGGTTCAAGGCCAGGTTGGACGGGGCTTGGAGCCACCTGGGCTGGTGGGAGGTGTCCCTGCCCATGGTGTGTGGTTTTTGAAGGTCTCTTCCAACCCAAGTTCTGTGATTCTATGAATTAAAGACCCCCTGAGGCTTGCTGACCGAGCAGCTGATCAGCTTGCACTGGGTTTGTTCTCAAGCATTCGATGACCCCAAGGAAGGTGTTTGCTCTGGCAGGTGACGCTGGGGACGGAAAGGTGTCTGGATGCCCAGCTGTGCCTCATGCCTCTGCCGCCTCCGGGAGCTCCCATGCCACCATGGACCTGCTCTGGGACGATGGCAGCACGCAACCACGATCTGAGGGGACAAAGCGAATGTCCCTGGCCAGCGTCTCCTCAGAATGGACATTTGCGCCAGCCCTTCAGAGACGCCACATTCAAAACCCGACAGCCCGACCTGTGTTGAGCAGCGGGACCCCGGCACACCCACCCACTGACAGAGCTCCCGGCTGTGGAAAACCAGCCGCGCATAGAACCTTTCACCGGTCCCTTCAAAGGCAACCCATAGTTTTATGTCAAAATGACTGGGTTTTGGGCAGGTTGCTGTCTGTTTCCCGCCGGGAGCAGCCCCCACGGCCTCCCCTCACGGCTGGACATTCCCCTCAGGGGCGGGAAGGAACCGGGGAGCGCAGGACGGCGGCGAATGCAGGACTCGGCCGCCCCCCGGTCCCAGGGCCGAGCCAACCGCCTCCCGCGGCCCCTCAAGCGGGGCCGGCGCC
>VXBH01000022.1:57881-102780 GCA_013400035.1 Rynchops niger
CAGCCCCTCAGGACCACCCGAGGCGGCCGGCACCACCCCGGAGATTGCACCCCAGGGCCGGAGTGCAGGGCCGCCGGGGCAGGGTGCTGTCCCCGCGGGGCTCGGGGATGGCAGCGTTTCGGAGGGACCCTGGTTTGTCCCCCTCGCCCGCTGCCGCGGTGTCCCCGGAGCAGCCGGCTGGTGGCTGTGGGCGACCGCGCTCCCCCCGCACGCCACCGACCCTCGGCCCTGGGAGAGGCGGTGTGTCTCCAGAGGTGCCCCCGCTGCTCGCTGCCGCCCCGACGAACATCATCCGCAGGTTTTATTTGCTGGGCTGGCAAGGAGCAGGTCAGGAGTGGATTTGTCAGGGCTGGATGTTTCTAACCTTTGGGAATTGGGAGCGCGGTTGGTCTGCTCGGTGGTTTCCCACCGGCTGAAATGCCCGCTGCCCGTCCGAGGGCAAAGTCAGCAGCTTTCGTCCAGGGGTCTCGCGCCTTTGAATGGAAATCCTACTGTGTGAAAATCTGGACCCACTATTTCTGCCCTCTCCGGCAGTGTCCCAAGCTGCTGCATTGACCACTTCAAAGATGTGGGTTGTGTATTGTGCCCGTTACATTTTTATATCGCTCGTCCTACAGTGTAGAAATTCACTTGCTGTCTGGTCCCAATGCTTTTCAGTATCAAACATAGGAGATCCTAGAAAATCCATTTGCTGCTTGATTGTACTTAGGTTTAAAAAAGCTGTCGCAGATGAGCTTGGTTACAGTGCCCTTTGCCCAGACAGATGGAAAGGACCCTTCTCCCACGCTGCAGTGCAAGTATCACGGCAATCACCTGGTGACTAGTTGGGGGACACTGGCGCAGCTTTTGGCTGCTCCTACGGCACAGCTGTGCAAAGGGGTAGGTCTGTCAGTGTCTCTGCTACAGTTAATCTAGCTCTTTGCTGCTGGAAAAAAATAGGAAGAAATAAACTTTTCAGCTGCATTATATAACGCCTCCTTTGTGTTAGACAAAATTGCATTAGAATAAGCCGGAGTCATGTGTAGGACTTGATCAGTGCTGCTGAGAGATCTCAGTCACCTCTCTGTAACCGTAACTCAGCGTTACGGCATCTCTGCTGTGCTGGGAGGAGAGGTAGTCTTATGGCTTGAAGTGAAGAGATACAGAGATGTCTATATATTGCTGTCTGTTTGTGTTATAAAGAAATACATCCTTCAAAGTCTGGAGTGCCCCTGGAGAAAGGTGTCTGGGCAGAGCCTCGAACTTTTCCCCTTGTCGTGAGGTACCGTGTTCATAACCAGTAACGAAACTGTGAGCGCTTTCAATGGCGTGCAAAGATCTGGAAGTGGGATTCTTCCTGGCAGATGTCAGCCAGGTGGGTATACAGAAATGACACAAAATGCACCATAACTGTTGTAATGGGGTTCTGGGAGTAGGATTAGAGAGCCAGTCACACAGACAACATAGTTGGTAATTGGTAAGATTTCAAATGCTAGTGTGGGTGTTTGGGAGCGACTAATGTGTGTCGAATGCAGTGGCTTTGTTAGCCCACACCAGGGTGGGCAGATACTACTCAAGTAGCATCAACTGCATAGAGTCCAGGAGGTGCCTCTGGGGTTCTGGTTTGCTGACTGCTGTAACTGTTGCTGCTGCTGTTACGTGGAGCTCTGAGCTGTTTCTTGGTGATGTGAATTGCGGTGGTTTGACCAGAAACATTAGCTGAGTGGACTTGGGCTGGGCAACATAAAGTCCTTGGGGAGTGCCTGGTCATGTAGACTATGGCACAGGTTGCTCTTATGTGTCGCCCTGTTCATGCTCTGCTCTAGAAATGCCTAATCGAAAAGCCTTTGGGGAGGGCAGAGAACTTGTTGAGGAGCTCCTTGCATTACCTCTTTGCATGGAGAAGGTGCTGGTGGGGACAAATGCTGCCAGTGTGCCTCCATCCTGCCACTCCAGGCACATCTCAGCCCCTGCCTCATGAGGGCTCTGCCACCCTCAGTATTTCTACAGCGGTGATGACCCACCTGCTGAAAGGTTTCCTCCGGGCTTCCCGGAGCACATAGCACACAGCTTCTCTGGTCTACCCTGTGTCCTCCTCCGCTATCTCCCGTGTCCTTATGTACAGCCAGGAGAGTCTGCAGGACAGTAGATAAGGCTACAAAGAGACTATTCTGTCCTTCCCGAGAGGGTTGGGGGCTTGGGTCACCTGTGTGGGTAGCACTACTGCAACGATCATGTCCCCCATGGCTTCATATAAGCAGCTGCGGGATCCTGTTCTCGTGCTGCAGGAGGAGATAGATGCCCTGGGATTGTTTCTCTGCACCTCCTCAGCTCTGCCCTGCTCATATTTCTCCTGGCTTTTCTTTTTGAGAGAAAAAATCAGTTCCTGAAATTCGCTGCAAGTCCAAGTGCCTGCTGATGTATATTTATTATGTGTGGCTGAAGTGTGTGTGTGTGCATTTGGCTGTCTTACTGAGCAGGGACCATCATTTGTTTGTTGTCGTGAGTAATGTGATCTAAGCAGAAGGTGCAAGCTCCCTAGATTCTTAAATTAAAATCTCTGCAGAGCGACTCAGGGGAGTCTCCTGTCCCAGGAGAATTAATTAAGCTCCATGCGGTTTGTTGTGTGCTAGGTCTTTTTAATAGCTTCCTAGAAAATAATGGCTTAGTTGCTCTGTGCTAGCATTGTTGAGAGCATCTGCGATGCTGCTAACTTTGGTCTCTGTGGTCTTGTCCTCTCCAGAGAGAGTTGCAGCAAACTGTGCACCGATTCTGTGCACAGAAGCAACTGAGGCTCAGTGTGCTGTTGCTGTGGTCAGATTTGAAGTGCTTGCATGTGAGATCTCACCGTGGTACTGCGCCTTCCTTCCAGCGCGTGCTTTTTCACCTTGCTGCTCCCGGGGCATGAGTGCCAAAGGCAAGGGACGACGCAGTTGTCCTTGAGTCATGACCTTGGTGCTGCCCCTCCACTGGCAGCTCCCCGGCTGATGCGGTTTGGGCTTGTGCAGGTTCTCCTCAGGGTCCTGGCCCGTGCGGTGTCTGACACACGCTCCTTGGCTTCCTCAGCCTGCTTTCAAGGGCACAGATGAACCAGCGCCTTTAGAAATGAGCTCTTTGCCCTTGCTGCTTTGACGCCTACAGAACAGTACTGGCACCCCAAGTGTGGTGATAAAGTAAGTCTTTTCCTGCGGCTCTGCTTTGCGTTGCTCTGGCCTACGGCTTTTCTTTGAGCGCGTGTGACAGTGTGAGCACACAGACAGGAGACGTTTTCTCTGTGTTCTAGAACCATCTCTATAGTTAGGACAAGAAATATTTGAGTTGAACGTGTGGTTCATCTTAGCCAATTTCAGGACTTTAGTGTCTAGTCCAAGATAGCCCACAGAGAGCTAAGAATTTGGTCTCACTCCCTCTCTTCTGACTTAGAGAGGGCTACAGAGTGACTTTAAACAAGGCCATGAAGTGTTAATTGCTGCGAAAGGGTAAATCTGACAAAATGCCAAGGTACTTGAGTGCATGCCTTATCCCAGGTTTTTTACTGCATGAGCAATTTTTGGCTTAGATCAGGGTTCTTCATGTAATCTAGATAGGTTTTTTTTCCACTTACAAATTTTCCGGTGAGTGATATGAACTCTATCATGCTTTGATTACCTGTTTTAAGTTCTTCCTGCTCCGTCCTCTCCTGTCCAAGCTTGGTGACTACAAATTCCTCCAGGACTCTGGGGTCTTTGACTTCAAGATCCATTGCTGACATCCCATTTCCCTTTCTCGAGAGCGAGAATTTAAATTTTAAAACTTAAAGTTAATTTTTTCCAGCTACCATCTCCCTACATAGACATTTCAGAAAACTAATTTTTGTCAGGGTATTGTTACTATTAGGTTTAAACAATGTAGGTGTCAACGGTCTTCAATGGCTGAGCTGTTAACTGTGGATATGCTGGCAGTGTTCCCCTCTCTGCTTGGTGACAAGAGCAGGATTGCAGCTGTAGGAGGACGTAAGTCCTGATGATGAAGGAGGTCTCTTCTCTCCTGTTTTCCTGAGATGCAGCACTGTGAGAAGCTGTCACAACAGATTCCTGCTGCAACTCCTCTGGGCATTATTTCTGAAGGAACACGAGAAGGTGGTGGGTGTTCTTTATTTTTCCGTGTAATACTCCTGAATAGTCCAGGTTTTGCTTAGCTTGCTGCTGTACTCGAAATGGAGTTATCTCAGGTCTTTCCTGTGTCTCTGAGTGTTTCGATACACATTTCTTCACTCAGTTCAGTGTCAGTTCGGTGGATTGCATAAATTTGTGTGTATCAATTTCTCATAGCTGCTAGTATGCATCAAGGCCCCTCTTATCCGTTGACGTGATTATTTCAGAGACATGAAGGCTATTCCATGCTCATCATGTTGTAATTGAGATCTTTGTTATTTTGCGGCTTTCCTCCTTCTAGCAAATGTATCTCTAGATCTATGCTTCTTCACAAAATCTCACTCAGTTTCTCTTCCAGACCTGAGTCCAGCTTTGGCACCTAATGTGCAGTGAGGACTGAAAAATGCCCTCAGAAGGGCAGCTGCCTTTGCTGCCTGTGTTGTGCTGCCCCATCCACCTTCCATGCTCTTGAAGTCATTTTGATGGAGAAGAAGATGGTGGGGTTTTCTCTGAGGCAATGGCAGTCTTGTCTGTACTGGTTAGACTCAGTGGCGCAGCGTACCAAGGCTACGGTCCCTGGTTGATGTTCTTTTGTTAAATCCGGCTGTGCTGACTGTGTAACATGCAGGTCTGATCTGCTACTAAAATGAAAGCCTCTCTCCAGATGAGTCAGGGCTAAACTTGTCGTGTCATCAGCTGATTACCTCTCAGTACTACCTGCTCATTTGTATGCGGCTTTTGCAGTGTCGTACACTCAGGGTTATAGCTCATCGGCCCGTGTATCTGTAAGGCACCTTGTACTTCATCACATTTATGTGAAACAAGTTTCCTGTTTTATCTCTTGCCAGTTAAATTATCCTGAGGTGTCTCTGCTCTGAGCCCAGTTGAAGGGTTCTTTGTCTGATGCCTTCAGGAGGCTTGATGGGACTTGAACCACGTTGGGCTGTGATAGCGGAGGCAAAACTGAGCTGAGAGAAAAGCACGATTGTGTGACTTGTA
Source organism: Rynchops niger (assembly GCA_013400035.1). Classification (NCBI taxonomy): domain Eukaryota; kingdom Metazoa; phylum Chordata; class Aves; order Charadriiformes; family Laridae; genus Rynchops; species Rynchops niger. Next base: position 62,993 of record VXBH01000022.1, read on the forward strand.
TCAATATAGTGCATTGATAAAAGAAATAGAAAAGAATGGGATGAAGAGAGCAGCTACCATGTGTTTGAATTTTGCTCTGACTTTATTTTGACCAAGTCGATGGGTGGCCAAGGAGAGGGGGTAAATGGCACGTTAACGATATGGGCAGACGCTGGTAAACTGGGGTGGCTGCGAGCACAGTGAGGGCAGCGAAGGAGCACAAAAGGCTTTTGGCAAGGGGAGACTCGGCATAAGGAGCTAGTGTGGCCAGCAGAGTCCCCTTGGCAAAGGGCACACGCAGACATCTGTGGGAGATCAGCTGAGGCACAGCCAAGGAGAAGCCGGTGGCACTTGGGAAGCAGGAACGTAGAAGGGGACTACTGAGATAATAGGCAAAAAAATTAGTCTGAAGTTTGCAGTGTAATTGGCTGGAACACCCCCGCCACACATTGTACTGTGCAGGCTTCATTGCGTTATTAGCTGTTGCTAGTTAACTGTGATCAAGCGTCCCTGTTCATTTGCTCCTAGGTTGGCCTGCAGCGTCGGAGGACAGTGGAAGTGGAACAGTAGTGACAGAACTGCAAGTTCAGCCTGGGCTGGGCAGCAACGTTTTTGAGTAGCAATGTGCTCCTTGACTGTACTTCTGACCAGCGAGGAGAGGGCTGGGTGTCGCCTGTTCTGCGGGAGCTCTGGCGGTTGAGGTTTTATCCTCTGACCTCATCTGCTTGGGGAAACAGGAGAGCGAGGTTAGAGACACTGCAGCACCTTTAAACTCGGGCTCTTATTCCGAGTGACACAAGGTGGGATGGAGGGTGGCGATGCTTCTGTCTGGCTCCATGTTAGCCATTTGCAGTTTGGGTCTTAGCAAGTGCTTGGTACTAATTTTTTGAGCCGGTGGTTTGCAAGCTAAGGGTGAAGTATTGGTTCAGATTTTAAGGCAGATAGATCGGCTTTGGGCCTTGGCAGAGAGATGAATGGAGAGAATGATGTATGAGCTAACGTGCTCTTGGAGCTTTTGAACTAGATACAGACTAAATTTTGTCATCGTATTTTAGCATTTTTGTGTAAATCACCACGTTCTCTCACTGATAATTTGCCTGAGACTTGCTTGTTGTTATTTTTTCTACATGGAGTGACTGCTGATGCACAAGAGAAGCTTCAAAGTCCTTCCCAAGGGTGTAAGTGCCCTATTGGTGAATTGTGTTGATGATGCCTTGCAAGGGCAGACGTTTCCATGGAAAGGCTTGGAGTCACAGAAGTCTTGATGGAAAAGATCTTTTAAGTCTTGAGCCCAGCCATCCGCTCGAAGTGGGGCTGTTGCCAGTGGTCCATGAGATCAGCTGTAGCTTTGGCTGAGCTGTAACCACCTCTAAGATGGAGTGCAGGCGTAGCTCAGGAGCGTTCTTGCGGCTTCATAGCCTGATGTTAGAATCATAGAATCGTTTAGGTTGGAAAAGACCTTTATGATCATCAAGTCCAACTGTTAATCTAAAACTGCACAAGTCCACCACTAAGCCGTGTCCCTCAGCGCCACATCTACATGACTTTTAAATACCCCCAGGGATGGTGACTCAACCACTTCTCTGAAGTTGCCACCCTCCGCCTCCCAACGTTACATTTGTGTGTCCTGCATTTTGCCCAGAATGATAGTGGGTGCAAGGAACATCCATGAGGCATTTGTCCCCCTGTATGGGTGAACCATGATGAACATCTCTTTGTTCTTTGTAGTGGGGATTGTGTGCTAATTGTACAGTTCCTCAACGTGACAGCCTCTGTGTGACCATATCTGGGGGTGCTTATGCATTGAGGAAGACAGTTTGGGCAACTGCTACCCCACGCTAGTGTTTAAAGGTACAGCCTGGTACTAGACAGGCAAGAATCTGGAAATAGAAAAAACCTCAGCACTGAGTGTTAGCCTGTAATGACGCAGAAGGTTAAACCTTGCTTCTTGCATAGCTCCCGCTGCACTGCTCCAGAGCATTTTGCATTTGGCTGTGCTGAAGTTTAGTCCCAGGGAGATTAAATTACTCTTTTTTTTCATTGTTCATATCGATCCTCTGTTGCTGGCTGTGGATAACAAATGGACTTCCCACTCCTTCCAGCTCTAGTCTCTCCGGGAGGTATATTGTAGCTGTCGTAATTTTTTCCGTTTTGGGAGGAGGTGTATAAAAGCAGTGGGGGGAAAAATCCTGGCTACACCAGCTGGGATATGCTGCTGCATCAGGTAGCAAAGCAGAAGGTTGTTTTGGAGGTCAAAGCCATTTTGCACTTAGATGTTTAATGGCCGTTACGAGCGTGGCTTTTTGTGGCAGCATGAGCTGGAGAGGGATGTTCTGAGGTTGAGCACCTCTGAAAGAGGAGGATAATGGTGGGAATGATGCCTTGATATGGAGAGTCTTCCCTGTTGCAGTGAGTCTTCATCTCCTCCCCCAAAAGCTGCTGGTGTGCTTGCAGGCTGAGAGTGCTTGGCTGCTGGGATTTGTTGGCCTGGCTTGCCGAGGAGGTGGGTGGCTGTTCTGTCTCACTGTTTGCGAGCCTCAACCCTGGACTGTCCATTGGCAGATATTAGCCTGATTGTGATACTGCAGACCTTGGAGAGATTGTTCTACAAACCTGGGGAAAATGGATGGCTGGGGGAAAGCTGGTATTAGCTCTCTTGAGTCACAGGTCTGTGGGGTACAGGAGAACAAGCACAGCAGCAAGATTTTACGAATATTCTGGTAATAGAAGACTGGAGATTATCTTTAATGTATACCAAGGAATGCATGCCTTGACCAAGGATTCCTTTCCTGTGTGGGTTGAAAGCAGAAAGCTTTTCCGTGGTTAGAATATTCATAGGTTTGCTCTCTTATGTAGGCCTTGATGTATGATAAGGGTTGAGCTCACCCTGCCTGCCTGATTCTTAATATATTTCAGTAAAATCTCAGTCGTCCACAGGACTTGAAATCCATCAGAGAACCAGGAGCTGCTTTTGTGGGGTGTTGTGGGGGTCTCTCAAACCAGGTTGTCCAGTTGGTGCTTGAGAGCTTAGGGTTAAGGTGGGTGAAATGGGTGTTAGCATTAATGTCTAAGCTGTGGTAGCTCATGGAGAGGAGCATTCAGAACCAGAGTAGAAGGCTGGGGAGGTGGCTGGGACTGTGGTGGAGATACTTTCTTCCCTGGGCTGCCAAAAGAGGTTTAACTTAAGGTGGTTGGAGACAGCCATCCAGTTCCTATGTGCATCACAGAAACAAGACCCAGTTTAATGCAGGTGCGTTTCAATATTTTTTTTCAGTTTTAACAGAGAAGCTAAAGACTAAAATAGTCCTGGGCTTGTAGTCCAACTCTGTTTTCCGCTTTGGCCAGGGGAAAACGGAAGTGTGTTAACCAGGAAGTCCCCACTGCTGTTGCAGCAGGTTTAAATTGGTGTTATCTGAAGATGAGGGAAAGGCAAGAAAACAGCAGTATATTGAACTGTTTTTTTTTTCCTTGGCCTTTAACCATTACCCATCTCTTTCTTTCTCTCCTTTCCTGCCTCCTGTGGCGCCTGGATGCGCAGAGCGGCAAGGGCTTTTGGAGAATATCTTTCACAAAACCATCCTGAAAGTAGAAACGGCTCAGGTAAGAGAATTGACATGCCTTGTTTATACCCATATGTGTGTGCACTTATTTATTAATAGACTTTAAAATGAAAGTGCATTTATTTATTGTAAAGGGTTAGTGTGAGATCTCATCAACAGAGAGACGGAAGGAGTCACCTTCTGGATCCGTGAAGCCCTTAAGGAGAAAAGGCAGTTTGGTGACTCAAGCGTTGGACGGGCTGTTTGGGGACGAGTTTTAGTGGAGAAGTGCCCTGTCATACATTCACCCTTAGAGCTGATGGGGGTGACTTCCAAGAGTCCTTGGAAGAAGTTTCAGCTGGGAAATGAAAGATTGCACTGCCCAAGGCTTCTGCACTGGCTTGTCGCTCCTAGGCCTTGCTTTCACTAGGGAACGGGAAAAAAAAGGTGAGTTACAGTGTGTTAACTGACACGCTTAGTGTCTGTGCAGCAGTCTGTCTTTGCTGGCAAAGGTAACCTCTGGATTTATTCCCAGCGTTTCCTTCAACAGGGGTTAAAACGAGGTTTGCCTTGGCTAGTTGCGGACACCAGCATGTGCTAGCTATTGTGTTAATTATTTAGATGCAGAACTTGCCCTCAGCCTATGATGAGTTCTGCTTGATGGGCAAGAGACCATGAGAGAAACTCACTTGACTTTGAACATGGCTGTGTCTTCTCTGTGAGGAAATAAAACATTTTGCAGACGATAATTTCACTACGAAACCTATAGAAAATGCTGTAGAACCCACAGAAAATCCTGTGTGAACAAGTAGCACGTTGTTCTGTAGCATTGAACTGTTTTGCAGGGGATAAGGTTATTAACTAGAATGTAATGTAGAGTGATGTTACCATTTTAGGTAAACTGTAAGCGTGTGTGTTTAATTAAACCTCTACAGGCAGGAAATGCCTCTTGCTAAAAGAACAAGCCCAATCACACTAGTCTTTGACAACCATCTGAATGAGTCCCTGCATTTTTTCTTGGATCTGTTGTAATGACCTTCAAGTTGTCCTTGGCTGAATTGTGCTAACTTTGTGAATGGAAGGGCTTTAAAACTATGTACTGTAGTTTTCTTTGATTTCCCCCCTCTCCCCCCAGGCATGAGAAACTCCAGTGATACATTACTTAAATTATTTGGCCTACCACCCATGGTGGTAGGAAGGGATGAGTAGGAAAAGGCTGGGTTTAATGCAGCTGAGGTGAAGCGTCTGTGAGGCAGAGGGAAGGAAGGGGTGGTACAGACAGTGCAGAGACAGGCCGGGTAGGTCTGAGGAGGCTTCCCAGAATGGCAAAAACATCCTTTATCACGGCCATTTTTGCAACTGCTTCTGTCATCTGGAGTCTTTGCTGGTCCTTTTCTATATTCCCCCACCCCAGCTTCCAACAGGGAGAAGAAGGGTGGTCTCCTGCTCACTTTGTAGTGCCCTCACAGCACGGTGGGGTCACATTAAGGCCAGATATAGAATCTCTGATGGAGATGAGGGGAAGTGGCAGATCTGTTCGGGTGCCTGAGACCTGGGGAGTCCTCCGCAAAGCCAAGGAGCAGGAGCCTCTCTGATGCGTGCTTACAAAGCTGTTGTTTGACTCAGCCTTATGGATGCTCCTAGTGCTTGTTCCTCTCTCTGACTGTAGATAAGGAGAACATGGAAACAGAGCTGATGTGACTCCTGGATAAAGTGCTGTTATCAGGGTCCCCGCACCAGTGCTTAAACGCTCTCTGTGTTTGTAACATATCCATACGCTCTCCACCAGAGCCTTTTCCTACCCACTGCCCCTGTGGTGTATCAGGCTGAGGTTGTATTTGAACCCAAGCGAATTTAGTTGCCACAGGTAAGAATCAAGCAGTGAGAGGTATGCATGGATATACCACAGTCCTTATGGGATCCTTAAGTATTGACTTGAAAATAAAGTTCCCTAGAAATTACTCTAAATGTTTATAGAAGAGGGGAAAAAAAGAATCATAATTTTTTTAAGTCATCTTTTGAAATTCTGCAGTGTATAACTTAACACAGTCTGTAACATTTCTTTATAAATAACCATGGTAGGAAGGTTGCTGTCCTATACAAATGTTGAGAGTAGAAAATTTGGCTCCCTTTTGTTTGTCCCAGTGGTCCAATAACAGAGAAGTCAACTCTTTCCTTCCTGTGGAAATTCTCTATATCTCAGGATCGCTTTTGCAAGTTTCTGAACGCTTCACCTTTGGCTCAGCAGAGCGCTTAAGCGGTGTGATTGGCGTCCATGCAGTGACTCCAATGAAACAAATGAAGGGCCTCTTCTACATAAGTGGAAGATGTAGCACATCTACAGAAGTACCTGAATCTGCTCCAACTCGCCAGCTTGGATGAAGAGAGCAGGGAGGGGTGGTGTTATGGCTGTACAAGCCCACCGGTATCCTCTAGTTAAATTCCTGCTTGCATGTGTTGCTGTCTGAGGTCCAGAAAGCTCAGCACGCTGAAGAACTGACGCCTCAGTCCATGTATGTCACTGCTCAAGGAAATCTGGGCTTTCACCATGAGTGTTTTTACCCGGTGGGACAGGCCTGCTTTCCGCTGGAATAACCCCAGCGGTATACGTGTGTGCTCCCTGCACTGCCGGCAGGCTGCAGCTGGGAGTAAGGCTCTAGTTGATATGTGAATGGAAGGAGGCAGGCCTTGACTTCAGTAGTTCATGGTCCAGGAAAAAAAATTGGTTTAAGAAAAGTTTGATGAATGCATTGAGGGAAAACGGTTGTGGCCTTTGAGGAGCAGGAATGTGGCAGAGCCTTCAGTGGGACTGTGGAGGCCTAAATGGAGGAGGGAAGGGCAGGATCCTCCTCTTCTGTGGGTCCAGGAACTAGAACCCTCCTCTCTCCCTGTGAAGGACAATCCTCATGCAGGAGATGAGGTGGGTGTGAATCTTTGGAATGCCAGCTCTTGCTGATTTGCCTCTAATTCAACTCCTTGGCAGAAGGGTGGAGCTCTGTAACACCCCTGGCAGACACAGGAGACACCATCTGCATGGAGATGCCAGGTGTGCAGAGACAGCCCCAACTTACTCTGTTTCTGCTGCACTTTGCTCTCTGAGGATCATCCATTTTTTTTTATCTTTAGAGTCTCTTGACTCCAAGGGAAGTAGGTCGTATAACGGCTTTTGCATCCCACCTCTTACTTCGCGTTCCACAACTGATCAAAGAGCTTATTCTTTGGTGGTAACTTCTACACCCCAGAAATTATTTCTGGTGTCTCCTCTGGAGAACTTGTGTGTATGTGTGTGGCAGAATGGCTTTGAGAAATTGGGGAGTGGCAATGAAGAACTACAGAGGAATTGTATATCAGCATCACGCTGCCATGTCTGAGTGTTTTAACGTGGGGTGAGTTATTTGCAAGGCTTTGTTTACCTTCTATTTTCAATAAAACTGCAGTCTGTCCATGCTCCGTTTCCTTCAGTGGGGCAGTGGGTGTGGAGTTGAACATCAGCAGGAGGTAAAGAGGATTGCAGAGTACTGCGGGGTGTACACGTAGTGAGAAAAAGGTGAGGGAGTGTATTTGTTGTTGGTTACAAATACTGATTCTTCCTGATGTGAGGCCTGAGAAGTTCATGGCTCAGAATATTGTGTGACTGTCCCTCTGCAATGCTTCGGTGTCTTGTTCTGGAAGGAATTTTTTTCAGGTGACTTGAGAGGTACGTTTACTTCTCTGTCGCTTGGCTCAGAGTGCTCTCGCCATGTTCTGTGAGGTTACAGCAGGATGATGGCAATACGGATTTTTCTTCTCTTTGTTTCTCTTCTGGAACAGGGAAGCTGCCTGGTGACAGAGTATGAGTTGTTGGCAGAGGATGAAAGGATTGTCCCCTTGGGATCACTCGGATTTTTTTGTCTCCTGATCTTTAAGATATTCTGAGGAATTAGAAAAAAGGGAGGTTTGGACTCTGCTGCAGCTGGCGGGACATGGATCTGTTAAGGAAGCTGGTGCTGAGGTGGTAATTCACCTCCTGCTCTCATCCTGCCTCTGTTCATTGCTGGCTTATTCACGCAGGCTGAAGGTCGGGGAAGGTTCCCAAGAAGAGCACTCTCCCTTGGTCAGCCATAGTCCCGCCTGACTTGTAGCTTTCTGGTACCTTCCAAAGACTTTCCATCTTGTCTGTGGCATGGTTTTAGTGTAGGAGTGGGCATCCCTTGGGACAGACCTAGAAGAAAGACAGGGAAAAGGACTGAAATCCTGTGAAAGGGAAGTGTAAAAAGGCTGCAAAGAGCAAAACATAGAAGTAGTAATCACTTGGAGCAGTTGTTGGATAAAGAGTTTTGGACATTCCCAGAGTCCCCTTCTCCCAGGTTAGATGTCAGAGGCCCCACACTGAGATACTGTTTTAGATATCTTAATCACCATGTGCTGGAACTGTGAGAGGAAAAAGATACTGAGGGCATGGGGCAACGAAATTAAAAATGACAGCAAGTGGAGCGTTTGAGAAACTTCCTCCTCTCTGGGGGAGCAGTGATTGCATCCTGGTGAGGTGGGATTCAGGCACAAGGATCCTTTGCTGTGGAAAGGAAGGGAGGTTATGCTGGGTTTTTTCCTGGTCCTCCTTTATCAGGCAGTTTCTAATTTTCTCGCTTGGGTTATTTGGAGCTGCTGCTGGAGTGCTGGGGCTGTGGCTGTAGGACACGGCGCTGCTCTGCCCGCTGGCGGGTGGCTGCTCCGGGCGAGCTGCGCGTCAAGGGCTCTGGAAACAAGAGGGAGGGAGAGATCCCCGCAAGTATAAGGTGTGCTTGGTGCTGCAGAGATGACAGGCCGTGGGCCAGATCTGCCTCGCAGTTCTTGACCCAAATTTGCTGTGGTTATTGCAGAAACAGCACGGCAACTCTGACTGGTTTGCATCAGTACAAACCAAAGGGGATAGTTACCTGAAACTGGAAGAATCTTCCTTTTAAGCTCAAAAGAAGTCATCTTCACTTCTTCCCTTTGTTTTTGCCTGATGTTTCAGCAATCAATGAAAACATTGTGTGTAAGGAGAAGAGGGGACCCGTGAGCTTCCCCAAGCCAAATAGCAATGGGTAGTGGTGGCAGGAGGAAAACATATTTGCTGAAGCTATTGTGGCACATGCAGAGACTGCACCGAAGCAACCGCTTGCGTTTGCACCCTGGGCTGCTGCCGCTTCAGAAAGAGGGCGTGAAGGCATGTGGAGAGCAGCAGCCACGCAACACAGGGGGTTCCTGACACTGCCAGGAGCTGACGTGGGGCTTGAGAAACTCCAGCCTGAGGCTCTGCAGGTGCTTCAGGCCAGGCAAGTGACTTGCGACCCATGTTTTTTATTAAGCCGTGAAGTCACTGCAGCTGTACAGTGCTCTTAGAGGGACCTTCGGTTTGCTGATGTTCAGACTGTGGGGCTGCCAGTGGAGCCTGATTCAGGGTAAGCACCGAGTCTGCCTTTTTCCCTGGAGGATGCTTCCCGGACCCCAGCAATGCATCTGGCCCAGCTCTTGCTGTGTCCCTGTGCTGATGTGGTGTGGCTGGCCTTGAGCGGTGGAGGTGACCTTTTGAGAAAGCAGTCTGGAGGGGTTTGTAGGCAGCCTGAATTCAGGGGAGAGCAAGGATCTGAAATCTCATCTCTGAGGGTTTCAGGCTGCTTCCAGGACCGGCCAGCACAGGTATAGTGTGGGTGTATCCTAAAACTTGCTGTGGGGTATGTTTTTTGCTTATAAAATGAATAAAAATGTAGGTCACAGTGTTACCATGGAAATGCTAAGGCTGGTGGTGGAGGTGCCACTTGCTCCTTTGGGTCGTGTCTCACAGTAACAATTTCATCTATTCACATTAATGTTACAGGCCAGACTAAAGGTTACTCATCTATGAGGCACAATGTCAACAGTGTCTTCAGTTTGTTTGTTTTCTAGGCCCATTTCAGCGCAGAAGACTAATTGGAACTATTTCGTCATAGTTAAGTGACCTTCTTCTTTCTGCAAGCAGCTCACTTACTGAGGCGGCCCTTGCCTTTTCTCAGTGGCTTTGCAGAGAAGCGTGTGATGTTCCTCCCTCGGGAGCAGTAGCGTCAGGGTGTTCGATAAAGTCGCGTTGGGGCTGGCTTGGTCAGGCTTCGAGTAATCCCATAGCAAATGTTGTGCATGTCACTTACTCACTTGACTCTGAAACTACTGCCTGGCTGAAATGCCACTGTGACTTTTTTTTTTTTTTTTAATTGTTGTATCTCCATTTTTATCTCCCTACCTCATGCTTCAACATTTTGAACAAATCTCGTGGTTTTTACCAAGCCTGTTTCTTGACTACATTTCAACCCTGCAGACCGGTGAGGTCAGTTGCCAGCCTGTCCCTGGAGGCAGGAGCCCCATGCTGGCAGGTCCCGTTGTGGTACGTTGGCATCGGGAAGGACGGAGCTGACATGGTAGGGAGCTTTGCGTTATGGCTGCGATGCACGCTCCAAGAGGGAGCAGAGGAGAACAGGACCTGACAGCCTCTTAGCACACCTGCAGGGCAGTGGCAGGCATAAGGGACATCTCAGAACTGAAATTGCAAGAGAAACTGCTCAGCTCTGCTGTTTGAAAAGACGTTACGGTTTTTGCGATGCCCTGGGCTCTAGCCAGTGCAGCCATCCGTTCTCATTGTGAGCATCACCTGGACTCCTACTGGTGTAAAATAAAAAAAGCATTAACTTCATTCCTCCTCCTATGAACAATGATGCACGTCCATATACTGTAAACCTAAAATCTTTACATTCATCGTCAGTGGCCGAGACAGTTCTTTGATTTAAAGTTGGTACCATGAACACCAGGTGCAGACAGGTCCAGCTGAGGTGGAGGAGGGAAGAGAGAACTGTTTCTCTGAAATTTATTTTTCTGAGACGACAGATTTTTTATTTTTTTTTAATAGTGTTTATCTGGATTCCCCTTTGCCACTTTCTTTCTGATGCTGGAGCTGAAGTTTTAAATCTATAAGGTACTTTAATAATCAGTTTGGCTGCTAAATACAGCAATAAATTAGTGACTTTTTTTTTTTAAGCTTCTGTCTATGCCTTGTGGCTATATCGTGCCTTGATTTATAAACTTCTCATCCCATGGGGTTACAAGGTAGTCTGCATCAGATACGAATTTGGCTCGGTGAGTAGCTCCACTGTTGTGAACGGGCATCAGTCAGCTGAGGCCTGTCCCAGCATGTTACCTCCTCTTGAGAAACGCTGTGAGAGCAACAGGAAACATGACAGTCCTTTCACAGTTAGTTACTTGGGTCAGAGCAAGTGCTCAAGTTAGAGTTACTGGATGAGAACGGATGTATTTTAAGTATCTAATAGTAATAAGTACCTAATTATCAGGAACTACATGTACCAAGAATGTGGATTATTTCTTTCCCAAGATACTGCAAATTAACCAGTACAGATTGTCATTGCTGTCGGGGGTCATGTCTTTGGTGATCCGCATGCCTAACAGCTGCATTGGGTGGTGCCACTTGGAAGGTGGAGAAAGAAATATCAGAGAGGAGCAAGTGAAGCCTATGAGACATGAGTTCAAGTAAACAGCATGGGGGTGGGAAGTGGCTTGGCCCTCAGGACTGGACCGTCAAGCCCCCAGGCTCTGGACAGGCTGTCAGACTTGCCCCAGGCAGACAGGGAAGCGATGAAAACCTGATTGGGATGTTTCTCTTACCATTAGACACATGATCTACAGATCAGGCATGTTGGTCATCTTCCCTGCGTCTTGCTGTTAAATATCTCAGGCATAATAAATCCGTGTAGAGCACGCATCTGGTCAAAAAGAAATCTTTGTGAGGAATCTGATTTGTCTGCTTCAAGGTAGCTTTGCAGCTGTGTGAGAGAAGGTGTTGCTGATGAAAGCAGGTGGGAGAGCAGAGGTGTTACCAGGTCAGCTTCATCTGGGTGGCTGGAGAGGACGGCGCTGTGCCAGGCTTCCCGAGTCACGCTGTCCTGGGCTGGCACAGCACCGTGATGGAGCAGCTGGTTGTGGGAGAGGTGGCAAGAGCAATGTGAAATGAAATGAAGCGGAGCAGCAGTAACCAGGCAGAGGGTGCTGATGGCAGCCTGCTTCAGCTGGCTCTTGGAAGGCAATTCCAGGTACTGCTGAAGTCCCCTGTTACTGTTTCTTGGTTCTCTTCACTGAATACCTCCGCAGCTCCGATTTCATTCAGCACTGATTTCTGGACCAGCTTGACTTCTTTCTTAGTCAGAATGAAACTATTCACCTTAAATGCCATAGTAGCAGCAGGTGCAGTGCTTTGGCACCTGAATCGAGTTCACTGCAAGCACAGACAAGAGAAGTGGTCACTAGTAACATCTCTGGGCTGCTGGTGTGCGTGACCACGCGTGTGTGTGAATGCTAGTGCAGACTTGCTCCCTGAAACAGTGCAGATTCGTTTTTAGACGCCAATAATTCATTATGATGAATGTTTGAATCTCTTTTCCTTCCATGCTATTTTTTTTCTGTAGATAAATTCTTTATTAACGAGAAGTCTTGAATAAAGCTTCACATTCCCTTTCCGTATGAAGTTGCTTATCCAATGTGTAGTTACTGAAGGTGCTAAATTGAATGAAAAGAAATAATTATCCAATTGTTTGACAAAGAGAAAGCATATTGGTGTGGTGACAGGTCTTTGTAGTGTAGACCATGGAAACTCCTAGATAAGTACAAGCGAGAACACCTTGAGTTAGGGACAAGTAAGGGAGGAAGAAAGGATTATCCTTGCATTTTGCATGCTAAGTCAGACAGGGAGTTCATGTCAAATATATCCAATCAGGAATTGTAACTCTGCCATGATTTCAGGAAACAATTGACTCTTACTTGAAACCAGTCATGTCCCACTTACAAGTCTGTAAATTTTACGGGGCTGAACAGACCTCAGTGCTTATAAAGCAGAGACTGGAATTGGTTTCTCTGCACTTGTGATCATCAGCGTTTTCAGACTTGCTATACTTTGGGCACTTCACTTTTCCACTTACCCACAGACACCAGAGTTCAGAAATTCTCGGATCTCTGAACTGTGGTGGTGTCAGTGCGTGGGTAAAGGTGCACGATCCTGTGTGTTTGCTCTAACAAGGCTATACGTCTTCCATAGAGGTATTAATTTCAGGAGGAACAGGGGCAGCTGTCAGCTGCTATTTTGTGGTGTCTTAAGAAATATGTAGTGTCATTGTGCCCACACAGATGAGTAAATTTGACAAGCTGAGTACTTAGAACTGGCCTTTGTCTTTAATTTAAAAAATGGTGTGCTTGGCACTATTAGCCAGCACAGATTTTGGCAGATCTTGAAGAGTCATTTGGTGGTGTTTTCCCAAGGCATGCCCACTCTAGAGCACAGTTAGACTTGGAACTGGAGAGGGTCTGAGTCGCTGGAGAACAAATGTGGTGGCCTGCTGCTGCTTGGGGGGGTGACAAGTGGTTGGAGAGACTTTGGAGCCTGTGAACGCTTTCTGTGTTGGTTGGTCCATGACACCGTATCCTGCAGCTGGTAGGACTCACGGACAAGCTGTTGAATGACAGCTGGTGGAGCACCTTCTTCCATGTGAATGGCTTGCAGTTGTTCTGGTGGTGGCCCTTGTTGTCCATCAGGCTTTCCTCCTGGAGGAGGTGCAGGCGTCCACACTGTCTCTGTGCAGGAGACTGTGGGTGAAGTAGACCACTGCCTGCCTTTCATACTTTACCTGGACAGCATCAGTGGGTTAGATGACTCCTCACTACACCTGGGCATACGTTTTGGATGTCATGTGAAGTCCGGAAAGACAGCATCAGCTATAGATTCGGGAGACATAGCTCTTTCTCTAAGGACTCCTACAGGCTCCTTCTGCTGGTCAGCCCCAGGAGTCACACAGCTGCCGGCTACAGTGCCTGGACACTGTGAGGTATCACTGGGAGACACATGAAACAAACCTGAGTTGTGTCAGCCTGAACGGTCCTGACGGTCACTTCTTGGTGCTGGAGGAAGTTGTAGCTCAAGCAGAAAAATGCGATAAGGGTGACACGCTTTACCAGCACCAGCTAAATTCAGTTCAGCCCTAGCTGTAGACAGAGCAGGAGGAGAGGCAGTTGGCAAGGTGAGCACAATCCCGGGGGGGCTTCCAATTGCAAAGCTGAAAGTGTGCGTCCTCGGCTTGGGAGGGCTCTTTTCAGAGGGGCACAAGGGCACTTCACAGGAGCCAGAATGTGTCAGCAGTGAAAGGTCCATGTTGCACACATACATCAGACTTGTCCTGAGATAGGTCTCTTCCTCCTTCATTTCTTCGTAGCCAGGCCTCAGATTGTTGCTGAGTTCTTCCAGGTCATGGCTCAGTAGCCAAAGGAAAGATGTTCATTAAATGTCTAGTGAAGTAAAGGCTTGTGTTTGCTTTCTGCCTCTTTAAAATGCTGCTGCCTGTGCTGGACACGAATGATTTTATTTTTTCTGGGGTACTAGTCACATGAATAATGCATTCCCTGCTGAGCCTTTTTACCAGTCCCCTAGCTGCTTCCCATCTGAAGGGAAGAGTGTAAGAGGTAATTAACAGCCACTTGAAAAAAAGGATTAGCCAGGTGGGTGGGAGCTACTGTTGGGTTCATGCATGGAATTGCCATGGAAATGCTGAGATTTCCTGGCACTTCATCCAGTGTGTGGGCTCCAAAGATAGTTGCACTCATGGGCTTCTCTCCTTTCCATCTTCCAACCCGACAAAGGCAGCGGCTGCATTTTCCTTCAGGATGGCTCCGCAGGCTGTGCTGTCACTATCTGCGTTGATGACGAGCCCTGCTAACCAGGGGTGCTGCGGGGAGCAGGATGCTGTGCCGCAGCTGCCGGCTGAACCGTCTTTGCATTTCTTTCATGTCAAACCAATTGGCAGAAAATCGGGGGAGAGGGGTGGAAACCCTCGCGCTTTTCCCTTAGTTCTAAAAAATGGTGCACAAAACACAAGAGTTTGTCACTTCTTAGAGAAGTCAGTGCTGGTCCCCGACCTGCAGACCTTCACCAGCTCAGCAGCCCTTGCGTGGCTAGACCCGCAGAAGCAGACAGGACTGCGCAGGTGAACAAGGGCTGTTTTGTGCGTAAGCATTTTCAGGCTGTGCAGTGTGACCTGCGTTTGCTTCCAGCCTTGTTTGGTGTCTGTGCACGCTTAAAATATTGGGCACATTTGTGAGAAATGTCTGTCATTTCAGTACCAGCTCTGGAGGTTTAGAAGGCTATGGGCGTGTGTTCATCTGAAAAGGTTCCTGGGGGAACCTGCCATGTCTCTCTCCCCCTTCCTTTTTCTGCAGCAGTAACAAAGAGCCTCCTGAATTTGCTTGTTTCTGGGGTGCTTTGGTTTTAAGGAAAGTGTGCCCTTTGTTTCAGATCACCTGCTAGCAGACTCCTACATTGGACAGGAGGACTCCCCTGAGATGCAGCAGGCGGCACAGAACAAGCGCCGGCTCTCTGTCATCTCAGACGGCAAGTTTGAGAGGAGCTTCTCCGAGGAGCAGACGGAGAAGATGCCAAGCGAGGGACCGAAGCCACGAGTCTACACCATCTCTGGCGAGAGGCCGATGCTGTCGGACCATGAGAACGAAAGTATGGAACTGGTGGTGATGAAGGGGGCTGCCCAAGAGGAATGCCACCACGGCCACCAAGTGCAGAGTGCTGGCGGCTCTCATGGCGTTAGCAGGCATTGCAAGGGCTGGCCTGGCAGCCGGCAGGGCTCCAAGGAATGCCCAAACTGCACCCGGCTGGCTGCCCCTTCCCAGCATTCCTTTGACCTGGAGCAGCATCAGTCTGGCGAGACTGGGTGGCACAGAAAAAGGCTAGAGAGGATGTATAGTGTCGATCGAGTGTCTGGTAAGTAAGGGTGCTGGAAGGACACAAAGGGACTCATCGACACAGGGGTGATGGGTGACACTATCTTATCCCAGCATTTCGTTGCCATCTGCCTCGAGTTGGGCCCTGTGGTGTTTGCCCTTCAGTACCTTGCACTAGTGTCTGTGGAAGGGGATTGTCAAAGAAAGTAAGCTGAGCTCAGTCTGAGGCCAGCTCGTCCAAGCTCTGTTGTCTCTGCTTCTGCCTTGTCAGCAGCAGATGGCCTGGGGGGGTTTCACAACAGCTTCATCTAGGTTAGTGGGGGTGGTCTCTGGGCTCCCTTTTTGGTGAAGGAAGAGCTAGAGAGGAGGGGCTGTGTCAAACCACCTATACTGATGCTCATCCAGGAGGCAGTTGAGAGCGGGACCTTCCCTCCTCTGCCCCATGCGGGGGCAGGCGGAATGTCTGTGAATGTGCCAGGTGCTCAGCGGGAGCCTCAGCTCAGGTACAGTGTTCTACACTTCGGTGCGTCTCCAAAATGCCTGTCTGCGTGGCTCGAAGCAGTTCAGCAGGCCACCTCACGATCTTTCCTTAAACACTAGCAAATAACACAATACTGGACTTTCTTCCCCACTCGCCATCAATCTGCTCAATATTTTCAAGGAATAATTGTAATTATTCAAATTACACTAAAAAATTCCTGATTGTCATAAAAAACTTCACTATTAATCAAATATATGTCACAATCTATGTGCTTTGAATTATAAACTAGTACGCAATCCATCTTTGCCTGTCAGCTCTATATGTGGCTGGCAAAGAGTCTGACCTAATTTGTCTGATTTTTTTGTTGTTGTTTGGTTTTTTTTTTGTAAACACACATCAAGGCTTTTAGAGCAGAGTGTCCAGCCAGGAAAGGTCAAGGTTTTCTCCTTGAAAAGAAATTGAGTGTAAGAACTGTGGAGGTCAAACTGTACATCTTTCCTGGGTTCATCGTTTTCTAGTAAATATCATAGTGATATTTACTGCAGGTAAAATCATAGAAAGCTTGGGTTCTGGACCATATTTTCACACCTCGATGCTTTCTTTGACCAAATTAATATATGGACTAATACTAAAGAATAATAATGAGAAAATAATTGATTATCAAGTGTGCAGAACACCTACAGTTGCTGCTAATTCCTGTGCATAGTTTTTAAGCATTGTTTCTCTTTGTTCCCTGTGATTTTTGGGCTTTGCATCAGACACTACATGCGCAAGTTTAGACTTTATTATTTTTATTGCTTAAATGCAGGAAAAGGAGTAAGAAGAGTTCTCCTGTATGCAAACCTTCTATGGTTTTACTTGTTTTACTGGCTAAAAGATGGCTCTGCATATGATGACACAGCCAGAAAGCTTGTGTAAAGAAAGAAAAAAAGCAAGCCATTTCAGTGCCAGCCTTTCCGGAAAGGAGATCACAGCCCCGGGGGCTTGGTCGCGTGGAGATCAGGGTGCTGAGTTGAATCGGTTGCAGGCTCATGAATTAAGAAAGTGAAGATTTCCTGTTCTCATGCTGATGGATTTACGTTGAAAGCTTTCCCAAGCAAATCAAAATTGTACTCTGCACTGTGGGACTGAGGCACTTCGTACAGAACCAAAGGAAAGTTCCAGATCACTAGTGGAGGAGTTTAACTCCTCATAGCTGGGCCTAAACATCTCTTTTTGATGGAAGACGCACTAGCAAATGCTACAGAGAGATGCCATGTTCTGTTTCTGGGCCTTGGGATTTCTAATATGTATTTTCAACTAGGCAGCAATTTTTGTTAGGGCCAGTTATCAATGTGAAAAGGAGATCTGCCTTTCAGAAAGTATACTGAAATGGGATCAGAGTTGACAGCACTGAACCTGCAGGTGCCTCCGTGAGTATTTCATGTTTGGCACAAGCCAGCGGCAGCTACCCTCGGTGCCGGCACGTGTGGCAGCGCCGTTCCTCCGAGACCAAACTCCAGCATAGCACTGTCATCGTGGAATGAAAGTTTTCTCAGCTTGGTCTCGTTTGTGCTCTCCATCCAAACATTGTTACTTGGAGAAAAACCGAGAATTGAATGGCACAACTGTCGCAGGTTGCAAGAAATATTTCCTGGAATGTTCTTCATGCATGGCCAGGCGAGAAAACAGAGCGGAGATGAATGGAGGTGAGAGGGAGAGACTAATTTCCCCGGAGGTTCACTTTGCAGTGCTGCTTTCTTTGTTTGGATTTACATGACACGTTATTGCTGCAAACCAACACTCATGGCAGTTAGGCCAGATTGGCATAATTTAATATAGATTTTTATGCTGAGTTTATGATGCCGAACACCACTCCAGAGAAGCACAAGCTGTCATCTCTTGTGCTGCTCCCGGCGTCCAATACAAACACATCCTGGACAGAGGTGCTGAGATCTGCCTGGCAGGTGGCTGGAGATGCTGAACGTGGTGGTGGTGTTCCTCCAGTCTTACCCAGGCCCATGGTTCCTTGACTAGTTCATCACAGTCGATGGTGACAAGAAAGGAGAATGAGATGCTTTGCTTGGCTAAAAAGGAGCATGGAACTGTTTTGCTCCTGGAAGCAAAATAGCCATACTCATAATCTGAATTTTAATTAGCTGAATGAGCTCTGGAGCTGAGCTGTGCTCCCTAGTCCCCAGCCGTGTGCTGCTCTGCTCCTCTTCTGCCTCTGGCTGGTAAAGAGGCACCTCCGAAGGGTCACAAATCCTTTATTCTCTGTCGAATGCTGTAGTTAGGGGCGTGATATCTTTCCTATGTTGACTCCTGTCTATCAGAAAGAAGAGGAGGCTTCCAGCAATTGTCCAGACAAAGCCTCGTAAGGGTATTAGCTATTGTTCGTAAACTCTGCTTTGAATCAAAGCTAGTGGCTTAAAAGCTGTAAAATATATTAAGAGATTGTCAGTCCTTTGAGATGCATGGTCCCTGAGAAGTCTGTACAGAATTGTTGTCTAAAAAGGAATTTGTACAACTTCTTCTCCTTCCCCACTTTTGTGGGTTTGAGGCTTCAAACAAGTGATTAATTTACAGTCTGTTTTGCATTTCTCTGTTTTTTGGGGGAGAGCAGACATAGAAACTTCATAATAAGTACTTAGCATACTAGCATGCAGTTTTCATTTAACATGTATTTCCTCAGGGTGCCTTTACACAAGGCTTGACACAAACTGTTGGCTGAGAAGGGGTGTCTGTTACAGCTTTCTATATGATTTCTTGGAAGCTTCACTTCAAAGGAAGTCTCCCCAGTTGCGTTTAGCATTTTTTGCATCCGTAATTGCAGCCACTTTTTGTTCTGTCAGGGAGCAGCAGGATCAGTCTGTAGTAGATGATGATCTTGTACCAAACAGTTGGTAAGATAGCTGGTCTGTAGTAATTATGTCTGCAGTCAGCATGAAGGCTTTGATTGGGTTTTGGCCAATGAAAGTGAATAAAAAAAATACTCTTGACAATGCCACAATAATAACGACTAAGATACCGTGGTTGCTAATGATCTTAAAACTTGAATGAGTGAAGCAAGACATGATCAGCAACATGTGGCAAGGCATTAGCAAGGATGCCATAAATTGGGAGTGAAGCAAGATGAAAAATCAGGTAGCCCCAAATCCCTCCCCAGATCTGCTGAGATCTCGCATGTCTTGTGTTAGTGGATTTTATACACCTCTGCTCCCCTGCCTGACCGACTTCAGCCCGAGAGGTCTCAGTGGGAACTGCTGCTTGTTTGGATCCCTCCGTCTGGTCACGAGCATCCCACACGCGTAATTAGTGACTTATTTTGTTGCCTGCTTTTTGTCTTCGTGGGCGTTATGTGAAGATGATGCAGTATCCTAATGCAACGGAATTAGGAAATAATCCACAGGGCAGTTTCACAGAATCACAGCATCACAGAATTGTAGGGTTGGCAGGGACCTCTGGAGATCACCCAGTCCAACCCCCTGCGAGGGCTGGGTCACCCAGAGCAGGTGGCACAGGAACGCGTCCAGGCGGGTTTGGAATGTCTCCAGAGACGGGGACCAAATAAGCGTGGAGTTATCTGCAGATTGTACGGCTGATGTGCCGTTTAACTTCTAAAA
Organism: Rynchops niger; assembly: GCA_013400035.1. Classification (NCBI taxonomy): domain Eukaryota; kingdom Metazoa; phylum Chordata; class Aves; order Charadriiformes; family Laridae; genus Rynchops; species Rynchops niger. The sequence continues at coordinate 82,372 of VXBH01000022.1, forward strand.
CCAGGAAAAACTCATGAAGGCCAGGTCATCAGGAGCAGGTGTGAGGGGTTTATTCAAACTTCAGTGGTAGAAAAAGAGAGTCTGTCTCAGGCTTGCAGTTGGGAAGAGGGGAAGGTGACTGCTTTTCGTCTTCCACGGGAGGCTATATCAGACAGAAGTGGATGAATGGGACATTTGAAACTAATGGTACTAAGGAAAAGGCAGAAGCTAGAAAATGCTTTTAATGAAAAATGTTTCTTTCCCCTGCTTTTTTTCTTGTTCAAATGTCTCTGCTGTAATTCCTGTATTAGTCTAATCTTCCACGCTTGGGATAGAGCTTTCGTTCTTCATTTAGTAGCCTGGTAGACAAGCTTAGTATGAATTTACAAAACACTCGGTGGTAGCGTGCATGTACATGCGGAGGATGAGACTCTCCTGTTTAGTACAGGGCAGGATGCTGAAGAAAAGTACTAAGAGAAGGACCTTGGAAATCCTGCTGTCTGCACGGTGTCTCTGCCCGCTGGATTCTCAGCTTTTGCTCTTTCTCTTACAGATGATGTCCCCATACGAACCTGGTTCCCAAAGGAGAACCTCTTCAGTTTTCAAACTGCTACTACAACTATGCAAGCGTAAGTGAAACTGCTGCTGTAGCTTTTATTGTGTATCTTCAAGCTTGTGGCCCACTCAAAGCTGTACCTGAGAGCCTGGAGCAATCCAGTTGTGTTTGGCACCACAGTCTGGGGGGTGAGAGAGAGAGAGCCTTGTCTCTTATTAATTTCTTTTTTTCACTTATTAGTTCTCTTTCCTACTACTCCCGCTTGTTTGGTTTTACCTTCTTTAACTCCTTGGGCTACCCAGCTCTTCTCTGCTTCCCTTTTTTTCTCTGTGACACTGTGCCCTGTCCCTGGCTGCCTCCGCAGAGCGAGGGTCTTGTGGGAGCACCAGCTGAGACCCCCCACCACTTGCTTCTGCTGCAGCCACTGCCCCGAGGGAACGTTATTGCAGGCTTGCCCTGCATCCATCGCTCCAGAGGATGAGATATAGTCCTGCAGCTTCTGTGCTGGTCTGGTCATTTGAAGAAGATGTCAGTAAAATCTCTGCAAAGTGTAAGCAGATCTGAGTGAGGAACAGCCTCTCCCTCCACATGGGTTTAGGTGCCCCTGGTTGCTGTGTGTTGGGAGGAGGCTGTTCTGGAAGGACTGAGGAGAACAAGGGCATCCTCATTTCCAGGTTGTACCCAGCTTGTTGGGAAATACTGTCTTCCTGGTGTCAAGTATTTCCTACCTGCCTGGAAAGCCAAGCCAAGGCAAGCAATGTGGGAAATGAGACACTGTTCTGCCTTCTCAGGCCCTTCTCCAGCTTTGTCACCTTTGTCGTGTGTCTCACCTTCAGCTCAACTGCTCTCTTTATTTCTCCTTGTCTAATCTGGTGTCCTTTCTGTAATCTATTTCTCTGCTATTTCTTCTTTTCCTTGTACCTTTTTCTTCGAAATCTCAAAAAGAGGCTGATTGTTGATGCTGGGATAAGCCAGACTGGCTCAGGCCTGTAAGGACTGATGCAGGGAGAGCTGGATCCGGCACTGGGGAGAGGGCTAGCTGCTGAGATATCGGAAGGAATCTACATCCCCAAGAGAAAATGCTTATCTCCATGCCCTTTCCCTCCAGCTCAGCTGGAGGTGTGACCCACCTCCCAGCACGGGAAGAGCACAGGGGCGTTTGCTTGGTGGCAGTCTGCAGAATCTGGTGCATGGTGCCGGGGTGCTAATCCCACCCTGACAGGGGGAGCGAGGAGCCTCCATGGGCCTCTGCCCTCTCTGCATTGTCCTAGCGCTGCTTCTCTTACCTGACCTCTGTGTCCTTCTGCCTCCTTCAGGGATTGTAAATCCGGTGGCACCCCGGCTGGTTAACACTGTGGGGGCAGTCTGAGGACAATTTGTCAGATGCTTTGCTCTTTAGAAATGTTGACTGTTACTAGTCAAATGGTGTTTTACGGTTCTGATCTGACACACCAAACCATGCACAAAATTGGCACGTTTCCTTTGCCTTTGGACACGTCCTTTGCTATCTGAAGTCATCTTTGCTGTGCACAAGATTTGTTGCAGGGTGGCGGCCCATGGCAGGGTTTACAAGGCTTGGAGGCCAAAGGGAGGTTGGTTTGGGGAATGGTGCCCTAAGGAAACCCTTGAGGAGCACAGCCCCCTTGGTTAACGTAGCTCCCTAGTTAACGTTTCTGGAGATTCTCTGCTGCTTCTAGAAATGGCACAGAAACGTCTTGAAAAGTTCAGGGCACTTCCCCAAGCCAGTTGGAATGGCTCCTCCAGGTGCCCCTGTCCTCCTGGCCTCTGCTCTAGTGTTTTCAGCCCACTGTGCTTGTTCCTTCATAGACCAAACAGTGTGAGCTGACTTCACAAGTCTCTGTCGCTGTGGGGAATGTCTCCCTGCTCCAGAAGCCCATGGGGCTGTGCTCCTGTCATAGCCCGACAGGCCACGTTCAGCTGTCACTTGTACATCTGCATGTTCTCTGGGTCTACACAGAGCTTAATATGCATCCAAACCACATGCCAGCGCTGCCACAGGGAGGGTTTAGCTCGGTCAAACAGGAGTCTCACCACTGAGAAATGTTTAATTTAAAAATCAATTTCCTTCCACCTAACAAGAAATATTCCTTCTGGAGTGAGAATTCCCTCAGAACGCTGGCTGGGGCTGAGCACTAATGAATTCCTCTTCTCTTTCTTTTTTTCCCTGCGTCTCCTGGAATCTGTAGCATCTCGTAAGTATAATCTCTCTCTCTCTCTCTCTCTTTTTTTTTTTTTTTTTTTTTTTTTTTTTTTTTTTCCCCCTTGTCTGTTGGTGTCCTGGATAAACTCTTCTCTCCTCTCCATCATATTCACTCATGCTTTCCATATGTTAGGGCCGTTTGTCAGCTGGCAAGAGGTTAGATGGCTACACCTGGTAGACCTACATGGATCACACTGCAACCATCCTCATCTTCAAAATGGAGGCGACAGTTGCTAGCATGCTTTTTTCCCCCTCTTGATCCTGGTGTACAGAGGTTTTGTGTTTGCAGTCTCCTAGGTCCATTCCTCCGTAGCAGGGACGATGGCCTCTCGCCCCCATTCTTTGGGCCACGCTCTGGCCACTCCTATGTTTGCTTTAGGAACAACACCTACTCTAGAGAGTGAGGACCCTTGGTTTGGTGAGTCTTTTGCCTGCCCCCTGACTCGCACGCAGTCCTCCAAGGCTTGGCTGTCTTCCTGGGGCAGCCGCGTCTCTCTCTGTTGTCTGGTGAGAGCTTTCCTGTCTGTGTTCCGTGTCCTCTCCAGTTCAAAGCTGTGTAGTTTGGTTAATGGCTTACAATGGTTTCCCAGGGCGTTCAGGGGCTACGCAGAGAGGAAGAGACGGAAACGAGAGAATGATTCTGCAGCTGTTATACAGAGGTAGGGCCCGTTTTCTCCCATAGCCCTAACCTTGCCTGGTGTTGCATGGGCCCTTTGGGTGTCATTAGTGACGCTTGATGACGTTGAACGTGGTTGTCCCTGTCTGTGTTGCTGTTCGTGGGGACAGTAGCAGTGGCTGTGTTGGAAATGCGGAGGTGAATGGTGCTGCAGTACTCAAGATAGCTGATCTCCATCTTCTTAAAGGAACACTGTCAAGTTTCTTTTAAGCTTTGAAATATAATATACAGGATCTGCATCTCAGGCAGAAAAAAAAAGAAAAATATAAAAAAGAAAGGTGCAATTTCCCCAGCTCTCTCCCAAATATTTGGAATTTGTGTGAGGTTAGCTGAATATCTAACCAGTGACTTTTATTATGTGTTGTTGCCGCGTCTACAAATGCACCTCAAAAATCTCAGACCTAAGCGAAATTAACATCTCTAGTGACCAGAATTCTATTTTTTAAAATCTTTTTTTAAAGAGCAGAAAGGAAAGAAAAGGAAAGAGGGACTGATTCCTTGTCTGGGTATGACAGGGGGCCCTCGTTTCCCTCTGCTGGCCTCGCAGGGCACATCACTTAACCCCTGGGGCAATCAGAGCTGTGCTGGTTTTTCAAATGTGCCGAAGCTCCTGTATTTCGGCAGCGTCCTAAGAAGGATAACACAGCGTTTGTGTCATTGGTTAAAAACTGCCATGATGGCTTCAGCGCTGTTCAAAACAAAGTGTGAGAAAAACATCAGGCTTTCTTAACTGGGCAATTGCCAGGAAGATGATTTTATTTATATTTTTTTTTTAGCAACTTTAAGGTTGGTGGGTTTTTTCATCAATAATGAAGAGATATAAGAATCAAAACTAAAGATGCTGTAAATAGACAGTGTATCTTTAAAAAGAAAGAGGTTTCTCAGAATATTTTTAGACAGAAATGTTAGAAAGTGGCTTGTTCACATGGCTTACAAATACAGGAGTAGGAGTTGTACACCTCAGTGATGCTGAGCAGTCAAGGTGGAGGATGGAGTCGTGTCATCCTTGCGTTGAGCAGCCAGCGTGTCCCCTCACCTCCTGTGGACACTGAAGGGCTAGGCAGAATTGTGCAGCGGGAGCCCATCTGCATTTATCTCGTGATAAAGAGGAGATAGGATAGCAATGATGGGTTTTTGTCAGCGTGGGTTTTTGGCTGTGCCACACAAGCAGTCCCTGGCCAGCTGTAGGGGTTGCTGGCAGTTAGTGTTCAGTGCTTTTCTCCAGGGGGTGAGGAGGACCCCAGCCCCACCACGGTTTCGGATGCTGCTTGGGCAGCTCTTCATGGCTTCAGGTGTTTCAGAAGCTCTGTTGCTATCACACAGCCCCTTCAGGGTGTCTGGCGCACGGGGAGGCCGGTTTGCGTGGCACGGAACACGTGCTGGTGCAATGGATGTCGCCTCGAGAGCGAGTGGTGCCTGGTTTGCTGAACCTTGTGGGCACGTCAGGGAGGGAATGGGGAGCATTAATGTACGTCAGTAATTCTGTTGTTGGCCTCTGTTCGGGTAGTGAAAAGGCTTCTTTGCAGAGTGCAAATGAACCGCTGCAGAGTGCGTGGAGTGGGGCTGCTGTGTCTTGGAGAGCCTTTGGCTGGGATGGGTGCCATGGAGGTGGCCTGGGATCGTGTGGTGAGCTGGAGCCTGTCAGGAGGTGGACTGTTCAGGAAAAGGGAGTGCTAAGGAGATTTTATCACTGTAACTTGAGGGATGCTTGTTGAATTTTGATGGGTGAAGTGATCTTGCTAGTGATGAAAGAACACTGGGTTTTCATGGTGCAATTGCAGGAGCCGGGCAGGAAGACCAGGCAGGCTTGCGTGTCCCCACTGCCGAGAGCAGAGTGTGGCTCCCCCAGGGGTGCTGTGCCAGCCCTTTGGTGCTAACATTGCACACACAGAGGCGCCTGAGGACCAGCACAGCTGCAAAAAGCCCTCAGAAGGATCTAGATGGCCACAGGATGCCCACATTGTGAGGCAGTCGCAGGCTCGCACCTTCTTTCCGAAGTGCTTTGTTTCTAGAAGATGTGAGGGAAGTTAAAGAAGGCCTTTGTCCCATTCTCCGAGCATTTAGTGCAATGGTTAACCTTGAGCAGCTGGATTCTCCCTGGAGCTGCTCTCAGCAGTGTTTAGGAGATTTATCGAGACAGCTGCCCTCGGCCTGCGCTCATGGGAGGGACCAAGCTGTGCCAGCAGCTGGGAGCATCACTCTTCTATGGCAAAGACGGCTTTACTCCCCTTCCCCACAGGGGCCGAAGAAGCTCCTCTGTAGAGAGGGCAACCGAGCATTTAACAGAAAAATGGTTTTTATTCCAAAACGCCAAAAGCCCAAGAATGTAACAGTGGCCTTGGCAATTAGCACTGACACGTAGTGACTGGTATGATTTTGGTCTCACGATGTACCACAAAGATCTTAATTCTGATGAGTTACAACATATGTCTAAGACCTTTTTGTGTAAAGAATGACCCTGGTTCCCTTAAAATTTTATGTTTATATGGATTTGAACCTAAGGCACAGTAAGACAGCCCACATTATCTGTCATCACACACCCCAGAAGCCTTTGTACATAGAGCCCATCCTGCATATGTTAGTGAAGCCAATTGTTTTCGTCACTTCTCTAAGGGGGGCAGTTGTCTGATCCACAGCAGTGAATCTTCATGTACCCAAGTAGAGCTAAAATAAAGCTTTGTAAAAGAACATTAATAGCCCAAGTGCAGATGGAAATTTGTCATGGAATAATGTTCCTCCCAGCTTCGCTACCCAGCTGCTAGTTTTCCTTCTTGAGTTGCTGAATTTGGATCCTGATGGCAGCGTGGGGGCCAGAGAGGGGCCAGTGCAGAAGGTGGTGTGGGGTTCGGGTAAGTGCTCTCCCTCCCACAGCGGCCGTGTTTGGGTTGATCTCTCTGTATCGGAATAGACGTATCTGACTAGCTCTGATCAGCTTTGTGTCAGTGCTGGGAGTGTCTTCTAGTCCAGTTAGCTTGCTAAAGCATCTGCATGGTTGTAACGTGTCCTTACTCATCCCACTAACTTGTGTGTGAGCCAGACGATTTACCATTTTACCTCTTTCACCAGCAGTAGTCTCTGTTGCTTGATGTCTGTGGTGTATGTTGGTGGGGAAGGAAGGAATCTAGGAAGGCTCCCCCACTCCATGCAGGCTCACTGACATCCCCTGGGGGCTGCACTGCAGGGTGAAGTCACCCTAAGCAGCGTTCACGGAGGAGTCACACTTTTCTTGCTAGTCCACCTTCTTCCCTGTGTCTCCTCTGGTGTCCTGTTTGGTTCCTGTGCTGTTTGGTTCCTGTCTAGGTGAGTGGTGAGAAACGAAGGGAAGCGAGTCCCTTGCACTCGGAGGGGCTGGACAAAGCGTCCCTCTGCCATGGTCTCTCAGGAGTGGCCAGGACAGTCTGTTTTACACAGAGCTATCAGGTGTAGCTGCTCCCCAAGGTTTATCCTCTGGAGCTGTGTACTCCGCAGCTCCACTGAACTCTGCCCGTGAGTCCCGGGCAGGGACGCGTGCGGTTAGGCAGCAGTGTTAGCAGGGAGCAGGTCCATGAGGACAGTCAGCCCTGCTGAACGGTGCTATCCGAGAAGGAAGAAGCTGCTTCAGTCTTTGCCAGCTCTTTGCCCTGGAGAGCAGTACGGGCTGCATGGTTGCTAACAGCACGAGTGGGATTTTTGCAGCTGCTGTGAACGTGTTTGGGAATGAGCACAGCCATGAGCATGGTGTGTGCATGCTGCCGAGCAGGGCAGGGCCCGGGCATCCCGCGTCCCTGCTGAAGGAAAGGAAAAAAGAAAGGAGAGAGGGGAGCAGTTAGCTCTGTGTACCAGGAGAAGAGGGAGTATTGCCAGCATGGGCATGGCAGTGTCTTCAGCAGAGTTACAGCTGCCTTAGTCATAGCAAAGCAAAAGCAGGCTGTGAGAAGGGGACTGTTGCGTGGGACCTCGCTTGCCGTGTGCCACCAGCCCGGGGAGTTCAGAAGAAACAGCCACGCTCTTGACAAACGTGACCGTTCCCACTGAGTAGGTGCAGGCTGGGAACCTCGTCTCCAGCTTTTGGATGCCCAGAAGGAAATATGCTGTCTTCCCGATTTTNTTTCAGTGCTGCTGGGCCCAGGTATTGCTTTGTATTACCTTTCTCAGAGGTTGTGTTTTGGTTTTTCTTTCAGGAATTTTCGGAAGCACCTCCGCATGGTCGGGAGCCGAAGGGTTAAAGCACAAAGTAAGTGAGCACCTGTAAGGTGTGGCTGTGAGGAGTTTGTGCTGGTGAGACATGGGGAACCCTATATTGTGTGCAAATGTGGGTAGAAAGGACCTAGCATTGGGCTGGAGAAAGGATTTGACCTGCTGATGCCATTTTACCGTACAAAAAAGAAGGCCAGGTTGTTGTAAGCCTCCAGGACGCACGGATACCTGCAAGCAGCCTTTAAGCTATTTCCGAGGACCCTCTGCCTTGGCTGTGGGAGATCTCTGTGGCCTCACGAGGAGTGGAAGGAGAGCTGCAGCGTCCTTGTCCCATGCACGTGTGGTTTTTGGTGATCACCAGCATGGATGCTTCTGTGGAGAAGCAGAGCGGAGAGTTCAGCAGAGCTGGCAGGGGCTGCCTGGCCTCTTCGTGAAGCTGGGGACGAGCTGTGGCTCCCCGGGGACTGGCAGTTCTTCATGTGCCGTGCGGACTGACGGCTTTCTCTTTCCTCCTCCCCTGTCCCACCACCATCTCTGCAGCAGGACCGGGGGGAAACTTGCCTGATGGGAGCTGAGAGGATGGTGGAAAGGCGAAAGAAGAGGAACAGGGAAGAGTCGGAGCAAGGGGGAAATAAGGGAGTGTTATGCCTCGCTGGAGAAGAAATCACCTCTTAGGCCTGGGAAACAGCAGTTCCCTGTCCCTGAGGAAGGCGACACTCCTCCATAACTTGGTGGGGGCAGCTTCCTTAACACTGTGAAATGGGATGAGAATGGTGTAACTGGTTCCCAAGAGCTGAGTATTATTCCAGAAGAGGAAACAGCTTGTTCTTCCCACCCCCTGGCCAGGCATCGTGTACAGACTGCCCACAGCAAAGCATTACCGAGTTGAATTTGCATTCTTTCCTTTCCTTTCTCATATGCTGTGGGAAGTGAACAGCAAACAGCACTGCCCTTTAAAGTGTCTTTATTGGCATCTGAATTAGCGCTGCCTGAAATGAACAGGGCTCACCTCCCCCTAGAGCTGTCTGGAAGTTCAGGCATGCTTCTCTGCCTTGGTAACTCTCGGGTCATGTTTTCAAAGCTTTCTTCATGTGCGCAATAGCTAAATGCCTGGTTTGAAATGAAAGCTGAGGATGGAGATCACCTGAAGAACTCCCTCTGTGACTTGTCTCCCTGGACATCCACACTTGGACACACTGCAGCAGAGGACAGGTTGCCTCTCAGCTCTTGTAACGCAATCCGCAGTGAATTCCCGTGCTGCTGACATGAGAATCTGTCACTAGATACGCTGCAGCAAACTTGCTCGGTCTGCTACCAGAAATAGGTATTAGTGGCTATAAGTGGCTGTTAATCTAGGTGTAATGGCTCTCACAGAGGCTTGCCAAATCAGACATTATGGTTGGCAGTTTGCAGGAATTTGCCTGTGGTGCAGCCAGCTGGGCCACGCTCCTGGGATTCCGCTTGGGAAATGCCAGTACAAACAATATAATGCCCATTGGGGGGAAAAAAAAAAATAGCCGAGGGGGAGTGCTCACAAGAGTGCATCGAGTAAAAACTGAAGGATTTCCTCTTTTGCAACAAAATTTAGAAAGCATGAGATTTCCAGAGCCCTCCCTCTGTTTGGTGCAGCTCTGATTGGGGTGTCACTAGAACAAGAAGGGAGAACGGACCGGAGAACTACTGCCTTCTTCTGGTCATGTATGTGTCATTAGCTGTTGAGTACATCTTCCTGTGAGGCCTTTGAGTCAGAGCATTTACACTGGGACACTGGAATAGCCTTGATTAAATCGAGGTTTGTCGTGTGCATTAAAGGAAAGACCATCAAATGCCCTCCTTTTTCCGTGTTGCCTACCCTGTAATGGTCCTGCTCAGAAAGTGGGCACTTTGTCTTCTGCTGTCTAGATATTCTAGACCCTTGTTTGCTGTGTGGAAGGGAGTCACGTTTGGCAAGCGGAAGCACAAGCACAGGGGAGTCCGTGATATGTGGCTTTGGTGGAAATCTACTGGATGTTTTGTTTTGCTGGCAGCAGCAGAGGTGGCTTTGGAGTCTGTTAATGTCATGCTTTGGTTTTATCCTAGCATTTGCCGAACGGCGTGAGAGGAGCTTCAGCAGGTCCTGGAGTGACCCGACTCCCATCAAAGCTGATTCCTTCCATGACTCTCGAGAAAGTGAGTTCTGAGTCCTTTGAGCTTCCTCTTGTGGCCAAACCCTCCAGCTGAGGTGTTGACTGGAGTCCCACTGGAGTCACTCCTCTGTACCCTTTTGTCACATCTGTGATCCTTTTATTTTCATGAGGTCTGAGCAAGTAACACTCCAGGCATATGCACCTCTTCATCCGTGTGTACCTGTATTTATTTGTAGAGCACAACGCATCTAACCTCACGTTATTGTCCAGTTGCCAAAGGATACCCAGTGGTACAGCTCTCTTACAGCCCTCTGTTCCCGTCATCCCTTATTCGCTTGGGACCAAAACAATCTACCTGGAAGCACACCAGTCCAAGGCTACACTCACCGCAGTGGGGCTAACCTGCCTGCCTTCCCGTGTGAGAGCCCCTTCTGAGCACTTTCCTAGGCTAGAATAGCTCAAGAGCACAGCTGCAGCGCTCCGTGAGGCGTAGCTTTGATTTCCTGGCCGTGCTGGCTGCGCAGATGATAGCTTGGGGCAATCCGATCTTCGTTTGGGCTGCCAGGAATCCCTCTGGGAATCGCCAGTAATGCTGCCATGTTCTGCTTGTGGGGAGTGAGATGCTGTTGTATTAATTTACAGGAGGAAACGCCAGCATCTTCCCACTGCCTTTTTAAAAGGTAACGGATGTTTTACCTAGACTTGAAATCCTGTAGGCAAGGGACTTGGTGGATATGAGTCTGCCCATGTTGCAATGGGTTGTATTGTAAGTTAATATCACTGAGGAAATAAACTGACCTACCAGGTAGGCAGGAGATCCAGCCCTTCTAGTTGTAGAAGACACCGTACCGGGTTTTAGGGGGAGATGTATGAAAGGCCAGGTTCAAAACATTACCCGATGGTTCCTTTGCAGTCTGATTCCTCCCCGCTCCCTCGGAGGCGAATGGAAAAGACGTGGTTCAGACAGGCTCCAGGCGCTGCCCAGTGTCACTTGGACATCCCAAAAAGCACAAATAGAGGCATCTCAGTTCTCCTTCCTCAGTCCCTGGCCTCAGGGAACCATCTCTATTTTTAACCTTTAATGGTCAATTATATTCCTTCCAGATGTTTTTTTTCCCCAGGAGGCATTGAAGGCCGACAGGTAAGGTCAATTTGGAGAGCAAATTCAAGTATACTGTTGCAATCCTACCGCGTTTGCTACGGCTGTCCTCGCACTCTGGGACTTCTCTGCCAGCATCGGTTTGACCAACAAGGCAGAGTTTCTTTATAATCGCTCAGAAGATGTAGTCAGAGCAGTAATTATTACAAGGAGACCAGCTTTGAAGTCTTTGGAATTTTGCTTGTCAGCTTGGCAATGTTAAAGTGTAGAGAGTCTGTCTGTGTTCTGTCTCCTCCATTTCTGAAATGACAGGCTGACTGTTGTGAATTAGCATTCGAAAGCTGAATTTGGTGACTGTGAGAGTGATGAAAAGTTCTGTGATATGTGGTATCGGGCTCTGTGTATGCACTCTTCATTCGTTAAGTGTTTGTCTGTTCAGAGACGCCAGCCCCGAAGTGTGGTGTCTGTCGCTCTGTAGAAGAAAGGAGGGCACAAGTCTCATGGCTTGTGGTGCTTCTTGCAAGGGAGCTGCCAGACAGGCTCGAGTGGAGAAGGCAAGCTGTTCTGCCCTTGTAATGTACACTGTGTTCTTGGCAGGCCATGACCTTCAGGATTCCTGTGGCACTTTGGATGGTGACTTTGACTTGAACTGGGAAGCAGAAAAGGAACTTGAAGCCATGGCATGTGACGGAGAAGACTTTATTCCACCAAAAATAATGGTAAGGGTTTCCAACTCCGCTACCTGTATCTACTCAGGCTCTGTCTGTCCTTTCAGAGCTGCTAAGTTTAGGATCTTCATGGGAAGAGGTGAGTCTTTTGTATAGGCAACTCTTCAGGTGTGTATGAGGGTCACTCAGAGATCAGCCAAGACATGACATGGTATTCAGCATCTGTTATTGCTGGGGATAATGTGTTGAAAGAAAACTAGAAGTGGAAGGACCTGTAGTCCAGCCCCAAATCAGAGCAGGACTGTCACCAACACCGAATCGAGTTAGCCTGAGTCTTGATAACCCTAACAATAGAGACCTGAGTCCGCAGTCCCTCCCTCCTGTTGTGACTTGCCTGATGTGCTTTGGAGCCGTATGCCATCCCTTGAGATGCTTTCTTCTCTGTTACTGCTCCTTGGTGCTAGGCTCCCCCCCGGCTCTGCTCTGTGGGGTTTGGCAGACAGGACCAGCTTCTGATACATCCCTTCTTTGGCCACAGGCACAAATGCTCAGGCAAAATGGAGTCTCAAGCTTCTAGATTGTTCTTAGGGCAGCATTGCCAGCCCAGCACAGCAGTACTGTGTTTGAAAGGGTCTTGCGAAGTCTTGGGCAGAGTGAAGGGCATGGAGACAGCCTGCTTTTATACGTGTTCCCAGGCTGGCTGTGCAGCTTCAGCACGAGGCACTCTCAGGGCAAAGTGGGGCCAGGTGAGACCCAAACACTGGGAACCCAGCCCTTGGGTTTGCTCAGCCCTTGGTACCTCCCGCGTGTCTCCCCAGGTGTGTGTGTGTGTGTGAGGAGTGTCCCTCCCTGGACTCTGTACATTGTGCCTCTTCAGGCACAACTTCACGTTCACTCCCATCTGGCCAAGGGAGTGACTGGGGTCCCACCAGGTGGGAGAGCTTTGAAGGCAGCCCAGTCTGGAACCCAGGCTGCCCACCCCACTCTCACAGCGTGGAACAGAGGTGCCTGAAATCACAGCACAGGCAAATCGCCCATGTTCCCATGACCCTTTAGCTTGTGCTGATGGCAGACCCATTGTCTCGGGCTCTCGTGCTGATGGAGCCAGCTGAAGCTTCAGCCAGAGTTGCCAGGCAACCTGCATCTGCCTGACATCCTGCGGCTGTGTGCCTACCTGTGCCTGATGCCGTTTCATCCCTTGGCTGGCTCCTGTTCAGGCATGCAGCCACGTCACCGCCGGCCAGCTGAGCGTGCCGGTTTGAACAGTCCTCTACGGCCAGAAGCACAGACCCTTGGTCAGAGGAAGGCTGTACAGAAGTGGTCTTCACTGGGACACAGCCGTTCCTCAGCCTCTGCGCACACCGGTCTGCCCTTTACAAACAGTTCTCTTGGGTTCAGTCCTGCCTTTTGGGCAGTGCTGTGTGCTCGTTTGGGGGTTGAGGAGACTGTGACACATGGGGTACTTGGCAGGCCTGGGGGTGCTCTGTAGTGGACCAAAGGCTTGTAGGACCTTCCACAGGGATGCAGATAGGCTGGATTAGCTGCTAGTTTGGGTAACACCTGAGAGCAACTGCACAGGGCACTGTTATGGTGGCCTTTGTGCTTCTGTCCAGACTCTACTGGCTTCTGCTCATGCTGTTGCACTTCTTATTTTCCCCTTCCAGCTCATTTCTTCCAAGGTGCCCAAAGCAGAGTATGTCCCGACAATTATCCGCAGGGACGATCCCTCTATCATCCCCATTCTCTACGTAAGTATGTCACTTCTCCTGTGTCTGGACGCGTGGGAGCAGGCTTCATACAGTGAATTTCTATTTTCTTTTTGGTCCCTATCCCTAGTTCTGTTGCAGTGATTCTGAAACACTGATGCGCTTTGGAAAAGCTGTCAGGAAAGGGCTGGGACAGTGCTGAACCCAGATTTGGGATCTGGGGCAGCTTTGTGGAGGCTCAGGTCTAGGTGGAAGAGTAAGGTGGAGTGAAAATTGCCCATGTCCGTTACCAGCCTATGCAGGCACAGCCAGGCAGCCCGGGAATATTAACAAGGGAAGGAGGGCAGGCCTGAGTACAGAAGCAGAGCTGTGTGTGGCCAGGCTTAAGGCTCCACCTTGTGCTCATCCTCAGACAGGATGAGCAGGACCTCAGAGCTCTGCAGTGGATGTGAGCCCCATCACCCTATGGACAATTGTGCATCCCTGCCAGTGGTTAATTTAACCTTGATGTTTCACTAGGAGTCCTGCCTGAGCTGGTGTGTGAAACACCAGCAAGGTGTCATGGGTCTCTTTTTCCTAATCGCTTTATATTAACTTAATTTGAAAGGGAAGGGTGGGACTGACAGCCCAGGAAAGTCCAGCACTGCCTGCTGCACATGGAGACTATAATAATGTCACGGGAGCTGGTGTAGCAACAGTGAACCCTGATATATCTCCTCTCTTGGTTTCCAGGACCATGAACATGCCACCTTTGATGACATCCTAGGTACGTGAGTGTTATTCCCTTTTCTTAACTCCTACCCATTGCAGATGTAACTGATCAATAAGTTGAAGTCATTCCATTGCCCTGTGTTTCAGCTGCCACTCATAAAGGCGTTTTTATCACCCCAGTGACACCTGACAATCGGGTGTCTGTCCAAGTGATGTCCAGTCAGCCAACTGCAGCTGCTGTTGGATGTGCTCAGTAATAAAACTTCACTTCTTTGGCTGATTTTTCCCATTTATACATGGCCACGTAAGCTCCCAGTTTATGGAAGGGAACCTGAGGCACAGGGTAGCAAAGATACCTGCTCATTGTACCCCTGTAGGTGAGCAGGAGCGTTAGCAGCGGGTCAGGACCGCTGGGTCTGGTACAGCGCTGCGGTCACTGTAGAGCAGCGTTTGGTGCTGCACCGTCCCTTTCCTGCCCTGTGATATGCTGCAGTTTACTGCTTTCCACAGCCTGAAACCAAAGGGTGTGCTTTCACATCAGTGGGAATGTAGGGGCTGAGCACCTCTCACAGCTCAGTCTCCTGCCTTCGGGACTGAAGTGAGAAGAAATAAGATTAGTTTTTTAGCTTCGTCTTTTCTTCATCTTTTCCAACATATTTTTTTTTGCAGAGGAAATAGAGAAGAAGCTTAACATTTATCGGAAAGGCTGCAAAATCTGGAAGATGCTGATATTTTGCCAGGTACGTGAATGTTGTTAAGTGCTTGGGTGGTTTGTTAGAAATTTGTCTTTTTCTACAGGGAAAATTACATAGAGGAACCAATACTCCAGAGTCAGGTTCTGTTAAAGTAACTGCATGTGTACAGCTTTCACTTCTCGTTTCCCCGGACACCGAGCAGTCTCAAGTTGCTGTGACAGCAGGAAATAAAATCTGATTTAGTGTGGCCAACTCCAGAGCTGGGCTGCTTTGTAGCAGCTTTCAAAGAAACCAGGCAAAGCAGCGTTAGCACAGACCTCAAAAGGAGGATTTCAGAGAAAGGAAGAAGCATTTGCAATGCGATGGTTGTAGTTTTCGTACAGCTTCAGCGTGACAGTGACAGCGGTGGGTGTTGCAGATCAGCCTGGCAGGTGGCACAGCTTGGAGCTGGAGGCCAGGGTGTGCTGCCAGAGGGGGGTCAGGGTGGGACAGATTCAGGCCCTGCTGGATCTGGGGCTGGCCGGGGATTTCCTTCCCAAGTCCCTTGTTCCTCAGGGTGGTCAGCTTTGGACTTCCCCGGCAGCTGTGCTGGGAACCCTGAAATGAGAAGTCTGGGAGGTAACCTAACTTGAACTCCCTCCCCCCCATGCCTAATGCTGCGGGGCAGCAGGGTGTGCAGCGTGCTGACCTGGAGATGGCCGCTCATGGTTTTTCCTGAGGCTGTGCTCAATCTTTTTATGACTGTTACTGCCAAAGTCCAGTTCTTCTACAGTGATGTCTCACCGGCTTATCCCTGCTTTGCTCAGCTTCTCGTCTGCCTATGACGGCAAGTCCCCTGCCACCCCACCATGAAAGGGACTTTCTTGTCTTCCCTATTACTCTCCAGCCACCCACAATAAAGATTTTTGTCTATCATTGTGCCTTTCTAGTGTGAGGTGGGCATGTAACAGTAAAAAACAGAGAACCCAACACCCAGCACGCTCCCCATATGTGAACGTTTCCCCAGCAAGTGCCTGCGGTGTCTGCTGGGGAGGTTGCTGCAGTCGTGCCAGCCTGGCGTGTCAGCTCCGCTCCCTTGTGGCACTTCTGGGTACGGCTGTGCAGGACAAGAAACGTATCCAGGGGTTGTTTTCTTCTTCAGGGCCCGTGCAAAGTGGTTTTCATCTGTCTGTGTCTTTCTTGCAGGGAGGTCCCGGTCACTTATACTTGTTAAAGAACAAAGTTGCCACTTTTGCCAAAGTGGAGAAAGAGGAAGATATGATCCTGTGAGTGGCTGCCTTACGTTCTGGACTTTTCCTGCTCGGTTTGCGTAATGTTTGTAGCACATGGCTCAGAAGGAGAGGTGGAAGGAGCCGGGGTGGCTCGGTCAGGGGAGGGGGAGGCTGAGGGTGGACATAGCAGCTTACAGCTCCTTCAGGGGGAGCCGCAAAGATGACACAGCTGAGCTCGTCCCTGGGGTGGTGCAGCCTTGGGACAGATAACCAGAAGATTTATGCTTTTGTCTGCTGTTTAGTGTCTCTCTGGACTAGAGACTATCAAAAGAGGAAGAAAAAAAAACCCCAAAAAACAGATATTTCCTCTCCTAACAAAGGTTTTGCTGACCAGAAACCAGAACATGCACCTTGTGTCTCTGTTGCTCAGAAGTGGCTGAGATCGCATTTCTAAGCAGGTGACTAGTGGCAGAAATCCAAACTGTTCCCCCCAGCTGCCTCCGGTAACTGCCCTCCTGATTGCAGGGGGAAATGGAATTTGTCTCTGCAAAGCCTGCTCAAAGTCCAGCAGGTTACTGAGGAGGGGTTTCACTGACACGCCAGCCTGTCAGCCAGGCTTGCTGAGGCAATTTTCCCTCTCCTTGCAGAGGGTTAAGCTTTGCCTGTTTTGCTGCCTGCTCACTCGTGCTGGCTCAAACTGCCTTGGCTAGCAGTGCTGCGTTGTGGGGGAGAGGATGTATACCAACCCGTTCCTACACAACTTCTTGTTGGCGTGAGAACTGAGTATTAAAATCAACATCTGTTCAGCGCGCTCATGCTCTGGCACAAGCACTGTCAATAAAATTCTTCAGCACGTGTGTGCGTACACGCTTCTGAGCGTGTTCCAGGCAGAGCTGGTTCCAAGCTGGTGATTCAGGGACCTTTGGAACGCTGTGAACACACAGCTGAAAACTTGGATGCTTGGAAGTGACAGTCTCCATCCAACCCCTATGTGCCTGGGAGGCACTCCTGAGAAAACCTTAGGCTGCGATCTGCTCGCAGAGCCCACAGGGGAGCTGCTGGGCTTTAGAGCCCACCAGAGGTCTGCTGTCACGCGCTGCGCAGGGGAGGCGGTTGTCCCTCATGTCCCTTAGGCACGGTGTGCCTGGTCAGTAGTCACAAAACGTGAAGCTGGTCTGACTGGTGAGCAGCACCAAGCACTGGCGCACGTGGAACAGCCTGGTCTGGTGGTGTCTCTCTTGCTATGTAGAACAACAACCTCACCAGCTCTTCTGTGCCATTCCCTGCCCTGGCAATGAACCCCCGCACTGGTAACACTCACATCGGGCAATTGTTGCTAGCAATGGGAGAGAGGAAATTG
This sequence comes from Rynchops niger, assembly GCA_013400035.1. Classification (NCBI taxonomy): domain Eukaryota; kingdom Metazoa; phylum Chordata; class Aves; order Charadriiformes; family Laridae; genus Rynchops; species Rynchops niger. The sequence goes on from VXBH01000022.1 coordinate 99,556, forward strand.
GAGAGAACTGCTACAAGAAGAGGATGCTTAGTAAAACTATCAGTCTAAAAACACTCCTGATGGACATTGCTCCCTTCTCTTCACCTTGGAACCGCCTTGGCTCGATGGGCCACTCCTCCTTCTCTGCCACATGACATGGACCCGCTCCTTGGGCCCTTACTCTGCCCCTTCTCTTCCTAGTCCAAGAACCAGTGGCTCTTCCTGAGCAGCTTGCTCCTCCGGCTGCAAGCCTCGGGCCCCTTCTGAGCAGTGTGTGCACACACATCCTTGTGATTACTCATGCATGTGAGGAGATAGGAAAAAACCAGGATATGTAATTTAAAAAGAAATATCTATTTCTTCCAGCTTCTGGAAGAGGTTGAGCCGGCTGATGAGTAAAGTCAATCCTGAACCAAATATCATTCATATCATGGGCTGCTACGTTCTTGGAAACCCCAATGGGGAGAAGGTAAGAGCTTTCTGGGTCTCCTCTTGGACAATGTCTGAGCCCCAAGCACCAGGGAGGCAATAGTCACACTGTGAGCTCTAAACCTTCCTCTTCTGCTGTGTGGGAACGTGCTGCCATCCTGTCCCGTGAGGGGCTGTGGACGGGCCAACCACCCTATGGATTGTGCCTTCCCCAGAGGGCAGGGGAGGAATGGTAAGTGACGTGCAGGACAAAGACTGAAGCCTTTGAGGAGAACAGTCTTTCAAAGCACTTTGTTTATTTACTGTGGAGCTAGATGTTTTAAAGGACACGAGTGGAAGGTTTTCTAGAGGTAGGGAACAAAGATGGGCAGTTCTGGGTGCCCTGGAGTTCATTTTTGTTTTCAGCTGCTAACTCTTGATATGTTTTCCTTTCAGCTATTTCAGAATCTGAAAAACTTAATGAATCCTTATAGGGTTGCCTTTGAGTCTCCACTTGAACTATCAGCTCAAGGTAATTTATTTTCAGTACAAAGACGCATATCTTCCTAATCAGCCTGCCTGCTTCAGTGGGAGTCTTCCTGAAAAAGCAATTGTGAGCTCCTTTAAGCCCTGCCACAGTTTTCAATTTGCTTGTAAGCACCTCGTGTAGTTCAGTTCCTGAACCTGGTTTTCCCCTTGCAATTCCTCCACGTTCACGTTTCATTCTCTCCTGTTTGTCGTGCCTGAAGCTGCAGAGCCCTCTCCCGGGCTACTGGCCCTGGCAAAGTAGCCTAAAGAGTAGGTGGCTCTCCCGGCTGAGTTTAGGAGACTGGGGGCATCGCTAGGGCGTGTGAAGTCCGTGGGAGAAATGCACATGGGAGCAGAACCTTTTCTGTAACCAAGTGTGCAGGGGTCTCTTCCCCACGATTTAAATCACTGGTACCGAGGGAGTGTGTCATCAACAAACAACTGGGATATAGCCCACTAGAGCCTTTCTACATCTCAGTCCACTTTGCTTGGGGTTTTTTGGGGGTTTGGTGTTTCGTTTTGGTTTTTTTTTCCCCTGTAGCTCAAGATATTTCGAGGGGCTATAGAATTCTTCCTGTTCTTTGATCAATGTAAGTAATTATGTGTGCAGTTTCATAAACGACATACTCTGAATTTGCCCTTGTTATTTTATCTTTGCTGTAGTCCTTGGTACTGCGTTCTCTTGGAAGATTAAGAACATGCAGCATTAGGCTATAAGCACTGTGGGTTCTTCGTCTGCTGCTCACAGCTGGGTTATTCTTAACTCCCGCTTACCGTCACAGCAGTGTAGGGGAGTTGGGCACAGAGTTCTCCGTGCGTGTCCTGTCGAGGCGTGGACCCAGCTTTATGCAGTGCTTGCGCAGATCCCACAGCGAACATGCTCCCACACGTGTGCCAAGGAGCAACTTGCAGGAAAATTCCTGGTTTTATGTGGCCGGGGAGGCAGCGGGTTCCATGCACACACGTTTAAGCAGTTGATCTTTCAGGAGGCTGGGCTGAAGGATATGTCTGGATTTATCCCCTTGATCAATCTGGGACGCGCCAATAGTGTACCCTCTCTAATCCTTTGCAAAGCCATCTGAAACTAATCTTAATCGTGCCTCAAAAGCGAAAATCCCTACTTGAGCCCTGTCTTGGAGTCTGGGGTTGTTTGCCCTTGCGTTTTCGATTGCCCTCGCTGTCCCCAGCGCTGGGCACGGCTTTCGGTCTGTGACTGCCTTCTGCCACCCGCCAGGTGCCATCAGAGCTGCCAGCGGCGCAGAACTTGTGTTAGCATGTCCCGTTGAGGTCGTTGCTGTGAGAAGAGACGGCTCTGCAGGACAGAGACAGCCCGTTGACGTTAATTTAAACAAAACACAAAGCCATTTTTGTTTGGAATACTCAATGTGAATTATTTTCAGTGTTTCCCACAAATCTTTACAATGAGTTTACTCTCGATTTGCAGTTTTCTGAAGTCCCTGTGTCAGGTTGCCTCGTGCTGGCTGTTGGAGCTGTTGCCTGAGGCTCCACAGCCCACGGCCCCCCCTTCGGCAGTCAGTGCCAAGCGGTCAAAGTCTGGAGACAGGCTTTGTGCTCAGTTCCCGCCCCATGGACAAACCCTGCCAGGGGATTATAAGGAGCCTTTCACGGTTTGAGGAGATCCAAAAGGATGTTTGCTTCTCACGGGCACCTTCACACACTCTGGGTCGGTGCTGAATGTCAGTGTTCTCCCTGTGAAGCACATGGGTGGGTTCTCCTGTGCCCCCACCTATAGGTGGGTTGGGGTTTTTTTGCTGCTGCATCTCTCCCTCGTGCTGCGGGGTGTAACCCCCCTCTGCCTCCTTTTGCTTCTAGGTAAGCAAATGATTGAGACTTACTTTGACTTCCGCCTTTACCGCCTCTGGAAGACCCGCCAGCACTCTAAACTATTGGATTACGATGACATTTTATGAGCTGGAGAAGACTTTGCAAGAGGAAGTTGATCACCGGTGTCCAAGAAGTCATGCTTACTGCAGAGAGACTTTTTTATTGGCACAGGGAGCCCTTTGAAGCCCTATAGGAGGCAGCAGTGCTAAAGGGAGGGAAGAAGGAGCCCTCGGAAGTGTGTCGGGAGGAAAAATCTCCTGGGTCAAGAGAGACTGGAGGGAATGGGTTTGAGACCTCACTCGCCTCAGGTCAGAGCCGTGGTGTCTCAGGAGGAGCTGTGTGAAGCGAGGACAGGATGGAGTTCCTTGCAGAACTGAGCTGTTTTGGGTCAGAATGGGCCAGATTTGATTCCAGGTCCTTTTAAAGACTTTTGAAGCTCAGGTTTTCTTACAAAAAAAAAAAAAA
>VXBH01000022.1:102801-113791 GCA_013400035.1 Rynchops niger
AAAAAAAAAAAAAAAAAAAATCAATTACCCGTGCACTACAATGAAGAAGTGACCGGAGCACAGAGGAAGGAGGGGGTTGTAGGTTGTACTGATGGGACCTTCTGTGCCTGGGGATCTCGGAGAGCAAGGACTGCTACACCTACTCCTGCAAACTTAGGGCAAGACGATCCAGTTTCATTGTGAATATATACTGGAATATAGAATTGAAATCTAACTTCTTTTTTTTGTTTGTTTTGTTTAATAGCAAATAAGTGCAATTTTTATAGCAAGAGGGGTAAAACCCCACCCAATATTTAATTAGTTAAAAATAACACACCAGTAACCAATAGATGAAGTATTTTTGGTCTGCTCGAAAATATATTCAGAATGGTAATATATCTTCTGTAGACATATTTAATCACCAGCAAACATGTTTTAAGGTAACTTAGCAGACCCTGCATGTCTGCTGCATTGATTAATCCGGTTTGGTTCGTTACTTTCAGAGTAGCTGTGTTGCACTAATTGTATGTGCTCTCACGAATGTATATTTCTCCTCCGGTTAGACTCAACTTTGTTACTTTCTATTTTGCTGCTTGCAAAACTACTAGTTTTGCTGAAATACTTTAGGTTAGAACTACGGTACCTGGCTGAGAGGCCTCTGTCAGGTTCACTATGGTATAAAAATGAATTAGAAATTAATAGCCATGGTAATTACTTGTTCATGCCAGTGTTTTGCCGCGTTTTTGGGAGACGCGTTCTCCTGCCAGTCCGCTGCGTGGAGCCCCCAGAAACCCTCCACGGAGACTGTTCACGGAGGCATTTGGAAGAAATGCTTCTGGAGGAATACAGCACCGGTTTGTAGCATGAGTTTGAATCTTCCCTGTGTTCACTTGATTGCCAGTTCCTTGTGCATAAACCACCTCTTTTCCAACGCTAAAAAGACCTCTTTATGGGTCTGAGCTGCTCAAGTCCCTTCCTGCCTAGGACAGAGTAAACCCAGGGCTTTGTCAGAGCAGCCGTCCTTTGAGAACCCAGATTTGTACTTCGTATTTGAGGATATATTTTGGAATATATTTCCTTTTTGTTGGTTTAGGTCGGGGGGTTGCTTTTTTTTCTTTTTTTTTGGGAAGGTTTTTTTTCATCTTCTACTCTCCTGTTCAAAGGATAAATATTACTTACAGTCTGTGTAGGTCACTCCGGCAATTCTGGGAGGTGATACAAGTTTGTTTGTTTTTTTTTTTTTTTATAAGTAAAATATACTGGAGAATAACCAGGAAGGATCACCTTGGTTTCCTGATTTCCTGGTATCTATAATTAGTTGATTGTGAAGTGAAGGAAAATATATGTACAAATCTTCTTTTAAATACTTGCAAAAAGAACTAGTTGTTCTTATCTGTGGAGTTCTCCTTCCCCTGTGACATATCTGTGGCTGTAATTCTGGGGGGCAGGCTCTGGCTGGAGCTGCCGACCCCTGTACATTGATAGCAGTTTTATAGCAAAGCTTGTGAAGAAATAATGTACATATAGTAAGGAGAGGAATAGGTGGAGAGAGATGGTTTAAAGTCATTGAAAGCAACATATTGAGCCAAACGGGCGTGGGCTGTCGCCTCCCCCTCTGGTTGGCAGCTGGTGGGACGCGGCGCTGGCCTGACCTCGCCGTTTGGTGGCTGCGTCTCGTCCCTGGCCGGGCTCTACCCTCTCGACTCGGTCACCTTTTCCAGACTTGCAGTGAAGGGGATAATAGGCTCCGGTCTGCAGCTTTTGGGAGAAAATGCCAGATATAAAAAAAGAAAGCAAAATTTATGCCCATTCTCTATTATTTAGCGTGGTAGCCTCCGCCAGCTGCACGCGAGAGGGGTGGGGGCTGTAGGTGGGATGACAGCAAGAAGTCATGTGTTATTTGGAGAAGGAAATGGTGGGGGCAGGATTAAAATGCTGACACAACACTCTCTCCCTTTCTGACCCTTTTACCTCCTGTGGTTACGCTCCTAACTGGAGACAGACAAACTGTTCTTCCTTTCTCTTTTCGAAAGTTAAAATCCCAATTCAGTGAACTTGGTAGCATGAATGTAGCATTGTGGAACTATGGAAAATTCTTACTTAACTCCGAAAGGGCCCGTTTATGTATCCACTTCAGTGATTTCTCTGTAGAACTATTGTATATCTATTCTCATTGACCACTTGTAGAAGTAGGGGTGCAAAGTAGAGAGGTAGAATGTACAGTTGCGTAAGTTCTCTCGGAAGATGTACATTGGAATGACCATTACGGACTCTTGTACTGGTGCCGTCTGACTGTAGTATAGTATGTGACAAACGCTGAATGCATTTCTCTCTTTTCCAAAGATCTATATTCCTCATAGTTTGTGATGTTTAGGACATATGAGCGTATTATTTCCTTTGTAGCGTTCATTTGACTAAAGCGATGAAATACTCTAAAAGCTGTGACTGGAAAGACAATAGTGTTTTGATGTTTCAAGTCCTTTGTGCGAATAGCGTCGTTGAAGCTAACCATTTCTGAAAGAGGAAAACAAATTTCCCCCCCCCCCCTTTTTTTTTTTCCCCGGTTGAATTTTGCAAGTGGCTGCTGGGAAAGGAAGGGAACGGCAGAGGATGGGATGCAAAAAAAAAAAAAAAAAAGTAATTATTTGAATTTTAGAGTTAAAAATACAGCCTGTAACTTCCTCACTTGGACCAGCCTGGAAAGGATGGCCTGCGGGTGTGCGCTCGCCGCCAGCCCGTGGCATGCTCACGGCCAGGACGTCCCCTCCCCAGGCGCCGAGCGCCCGTTTCTCCTCGCAGCCCCAGCGCCCGTCCCTCGCGCTCTGCCGTGTCTTCCCCGGGGGATGCTGAGCGCAGCCCAGGGCAGCGCCTGCGGGACACGGCTCGCCCCAGGGCGCTCTGCTGGGGGCAGCTGCGGCTGCTGCGTACACGGGACAATCTGTCGTTCCGCTTCTCGCTCCTTCCAGCTTTCAGCTCCCTGCTCTTGGGGTGTGTCTGTCTGAGGCCCTGAAACCCGTTTGTTCACGTGCGGTCCGTAACTGCCGTCTGAATTGGCTTGGTGGAGCTCACCCCTAATGAGGGCGATGGGAGCGAGCGGTTCACGGTGCGGCTGAGCTCCCGTCCCCGCCTGCCCTCCCTGTTGGAGGATCCGCAGCCCCGTCGCACCCTTACGCTCGGCCCCAGCACGGGGAACCGCCACCGCGGCTCCTGTGTGTTCTGGATTTGTTTTTAGCAAGGGCAGGAGAAACGGGGACACCTGGATAACCCTGGGAAAAAGCAGATTAAACTGGGATAGCTAAATGGGGTGTCAGCCTGGCAGTTCACCCCAGGAGTTTCTGCTGCTCTTGGTGTGAGGCAGTACTGGATGTCACCTCGCACACCCCGCGCCTGGCCCGATGGCTGTCAGCAGAGCTCTGCAGGGCTGCGGTATGGCCTGAGCTGGGACTGTCACCTCCAGGGGAGAAAAGGGCGGGTGGCAAGTGTCCAGATTGCTGCTCCTCCGCCTGGCGCACACGCGGGGAGCAGCCCCCGACCATATTCTCTGGTGCCTGCAGAGAATATGGGCCCAGCTGTAGAGGCTTGGATGTGGCACTAGTCTTAGAGAAGGTTTTCCAAAGAGGCTGTTCTCTTTTCCTCTCAGTTGGCTGGAAAGGAAAGGGAAGAAGAAAATTGAAGTTGCCCGAGGGAATTGAAATAGGTAGAAAATTGAGATACAGCTTTTTGCACCTCTCTTCATGCTGCAGCCACCAACTTCCCTTTGCTGCTGACCCCCAGGCCTGTGGTGGGAAACGGATGAGGGAGCAGATGACCCCTTCCTGCATTGGGGAAAAAAAAACAAAAAACAAACAAAAAAAAACCAACAAAAACCAAAACAGAAAAATCCTTGTAGCTCTAGCAAAACATATGACTGCGAAGGCAACCAGCGAACTCATCCTGCCCCGTGTGAGGACTCTGCGCCCGTGGGATCCCTCCTGCTTCTGCCTCCCAGTGCCTCCGGAGCCCCCCGAGCCACAGCCCCTTGGGGGGGCTTCCTCTGTGGGGGCCACTCTGGAAATGAATTAATTCTTCATTTCTCAGCCCAGACTTGTTGCCTGGAGCTCCACACAGGTTTCGTGCTCCGGTGGCTTCTGGAGTGCGTGCGTGTGTGTGTGTTCACGTCGTCTCTTCACACGCAGCCCCTTTCCCGCGGTCTGGGGGAGATGCTCCCCCTCGATTGCCCCGGCTTGTTCTGCCATATGCAGAAAAGCGTGAGGCAGCATTATCGCTGCTGCCCATGCTGTGTTAGCGTCTCTCCGGCTCCTGGCACGCATCCATCTCACAAATAGCCACTGTTGTTTCGGGATGTGACTGGGTTGGTGACCTGTGGCTGGGAGTTCCTGTTCCCAAGGCTCTGCTGGCGGAGCGACTGCGGGCGCTGCTTTGTCACCTTCAGGCGGCGCAAGTGGGGTTAGTTCAAAGAATGGAAAATGCTGATTTTTAAATAGCCAGCCTGGCGGGATCTGGAAATGGGAGCGTGTCCTGAATCCTGGCCCAGACAGGAGGTGGAACGACAGGCTCGCTCTGTTCTCTTGGTGTAAGTGTAAACATTCAAGCCATCAAAACCTGGTTTCAAAGTCACGCTTGCATGCTCTTAATGGTGTATTGGTCCAGGGTAAGGTGTGTCGCTGCAGGATTAACAAAAATCCTCCCAAGGCCCTTGGCAATTGGCACGTGTTGCCAGAGCCACGATGAGAGGACGTGCTGGGCTGTGTCACCCTTCCTCAAGCAACCGGGCTGCACTGCCAGCGCCGGGACACAGATCTGCAGGTTCAGGTAAAGCTGCATCGCTCTGTGCCCTGGGCTTTGCCGCGACTGTCCTTGGAGCCGACGATACAGAGCCCGTCCTGAAGGATGCCAGGCAGGTATCCTCCCAAGGGATATCGAGCGGCAATATCATTTTCCACACCATCTGTAGAAATTGTTTGTGATCCTGTATTTTGCCGCACCGATCACAGAGTATCCGTGGCTTTCTCCCTCTTCCATGGGAGCGTTTTTTTTAATTCCCAGTTGTGGAAACACAAGCCAAAGCCAACTGGAAACTGTTATGGTCTTGATGACAAGTCAGCCTTGTTGCATACTGGCGTAAACTAGAGCTGAGTGAGTAAATGGGTGGTTGAATGACCGTGAGCCTGATGGTGATCGTTGTTACTCCCAGGTAATCCTGCTGTGCAACCGGCCCAGTTAATGGTAAGACACCTCAGTTTGCTGTCTCTGCCTAAAATGCCACTGCGCAATCCCTCGCCGAGATTGTGCGTGAGCTATTGAAGAGTGATAGGAACCGGTAGCTGCTTTGGTTCAGAAATAAATTGAGCCCAATTGAGTCAGGGTGGAAAACTTAGAAGACTGGAAGGAATAAACATTATGGACTTTAAATGTGAAGAATCCACCTGAAGGGAAGCTAAATTGCATTTTTCCATAAATGTTTAGGAAACTTTAAAGAGCAAATACAACTTAGTTTTTCGTGTTATTGTATTGCTCTTAGAGTATCCTTGAAGTTGACATACTTAAGGACAGATAAGAGGCGTGTGGGGTTGTGTTACATTAGGACAGCGAGAAGACAGGCTGCACTTGGTTGCACTCCGGTCTTTCTTCCTTATCTCAGCATCCAAATGAACTGGTGATTAATCACAGCAGCGACGGCTCTATAAACCTGTAGCGAGAGGAGCCTCTCCACCTGCATCGCCAAGCCTTGAGCAAAGCGAACGGATTCGCGGAGACCCTCAAGCAGCCGATGGCGCCGCGGTTTTGTGCCGTGTGTTGAGGTGGCCCCTCTTGTGATTCACCGAGTAGGTGCAGCAATAACCTGCGGGCCCTGCCCTGCTGTCGCTGGGGCTCGGGGGTGTCTGAGTGGCGTCTGCCCCCCGGGTTGTGCAGGGGACGTGCCGAGTTGTACCTGGGGAACGTTTCTCACCTGGGGAGACTGAACTGCGGGGTGCTGAGGAGGCTGCGGCAGCCGGGCAGGGACTGGGCGCTGCCACCGTCACCCCCGCCTCCGGCTCAGACCAGCCCAGAGGCACGGTGGTGGCATTCACAAAGCTTCAATAGACAATGTGGGCTTAGTAGATAATATTTATTTTTTTTAGTTTATTTTTTAGTGCTGAAGCTCAGTTGTAGCAGTATAGTCCCCACTACAAGGCACTGTTAACTCAGAGCCGGTGCAGAGCTGGGAATTCAAGGACAGGAATCTTTGCCTTTGTCTTTGAAATGCCCTAAAAACATCACAAATGTAGAGCCAAGCAGGGCCCTTTCAGTGTGGATCCTGCTCCCCTGTGCTTGCTATGCCCCCTATGCCAAAGGAGGCATCATTTTGCTGGGTGTTAAGATGGGGATGAGTGAAGAAAGAGCGAGTTTGGTGTTCCCCATCCCAGGAAACCAGGCTGCAGTCGTACCCGAATGAGCAAGAAGGGGCTGCAGTTTTTCCGCCCTGTGTTTCCTGTTGTTCTTTAACAACACTATTCCTGGAACCGGGGTGACTTCAGTTGTGATATCAAGCAACAGCAAAAACGGAGCTCTCACGGGGCTGTGAGTCAATGCGCTTTGGGGATCTTCACGGTTTCCCCTGGAGTTCAAGCTCCAGTTTTCATGTCCAGCTCCTTCGCTCAGCAGCGAGCCAGCCCTTTGCTACTGCAGCGCTGCTGGCGAGGGGGGCATCAGTGGTTTTCTGAAAAGAAAACCAAATACATGGCTAACAAGTGGAAAAGGTAACGGTGCAGGCTTTGAAAATGGATCTGGTAATGTGCAGAAGGATAGGTTATGTCCTGTAGTGCTCTTAACCTCAGATATTTGAGCAAGTTACTTTCATCCAAACGAGAAAAAGAAAGAAAAAAGCATAGTTGTTGAAATAATGGGGGGGGGGGGAACCCAAACCACCCAAGTTTGAATAGTAATTGACCATTTGACAGCCGTGTGAAGATAGAACACCCCGTGCTCTGATTCTGCCTTTACTCTCAGCTGAGTTCAGAGGGAGCTGACAGCGTCCTGCTCCTTTGAGAATCAAACTCAAGCGCGGGGTAACGGCCGCGTCCGGCTGCGCTGCTCAGGCTGCGTGTCCCAGCAGTCGCCTCCCTCTGCCGCTCGTCCCACCTCCGCGGGGAGCTGAAGGCAGAACAGATGCATAAGGAGCATGAAGCATTGGCCCCAAGAGAGCCTCTGGGTCAGAGAGCTCAACCCCAGACGTGCTGGTTGGAGGCCAAAATTGTCTTAATGGAGACTTTTGAGAACAAAGATTGTAAGCTCCGAGGTCTCGGTGGGCCCTGGACCAGCAGGTTGGCTCCTTGGAAGTCAGAAGAAAGTTACTCCAAAGCGCTCTCTCCCTGGTTTTCGAGGCGGTTTCTGGCTGGCTGCCGGCTGCCCAGGCGTGGGGCAAACCTGGCCGTGACGCAGGAGACATCTGCCATCTCTGCTGCCTACGTTAACCCGTTCCTCTGAGACTATCTGCTGCTTCGTGTATGATAACCAGGTTTCAAATACATTAATGTTTCTAGGTTTTAAGATGTGATTTAATAAAAAGAGGTGTTTCTGGGAAAGCAGGTTTTCTCTCGTTTGTCTGTTGTTGTTGTTGCTCTCCGGCTGAGTTCATGGACCCAGGAAATGTCCCTTGGCAGATGCTTTGCGGCGTTGGCTGGTGAGGGAAATGCGGGCGCTGGGCATCGCTGAGTGGCAGCAGGCAGGGAAACGCTCAAAACTCCAGAGCAGAGCTCCGGAGGTGCGAGAGGCCCGGATGCAGATAGAAGGGGAGGAAGGTAAAACCTCCTGATGCTTTAAACACAGGAGCAGCTGAGAGAGGCAGACGGGGCGGTGGGGATGGGATGGGGTGATGCGCAGTTCCCGCAGCGTCTGAGGTTAGTGAGTGTGGCCTGGATCGCTAAGGAACTTACGGAGCACTAAGCATTATCCCTTTCCCTGGGGGGAAAGGCCAATCTCCCAGCACCATCCTATACACTGAGAAACAGAGCCCTGCAGAAATTCAAGGCAGGCTATAGGCCTGGTAATCCCTCTAGGGAAAATGGACCAGCTCCAAACCAAAGCACCTCCCCAGGAGGGCAGAAGGCACCGCCTTCCCATACGCCGCATTCTGCATTCTTTGTCGCAGGTCCCTTTGACTTAATTCCCACAGTGAGCAGGTCTGGCTTGATCTCCCAGCTGCAATTTTCCCTTTTATCTCCAATGCCGATAGTCACCTGCGTGCTCATCTTCCATTAAATGCAGTAACTGCAGCCCCTCTGATCGCAGTGATCAGAGCAAAACAGGCTGGACAACTCTGTCATTTAAGGCATTTTTCTTCAGCTCTGGGATCTTTCAGCCTTTGTTTCTGCATCCTCCTTGTTGGGAGCCATTCTCCTCCACTGGGTGGGACATGCCATATCCCTCACGGGCGGCAGTGTGGCAGATGACCACATTCACTTTTAACCCCTTACCACCACCCACACAGATGGCTTCTGGCCAGACACCCGGCCGCTGTTCTCCCTGAGGCCTTCACAGCAAGTACCTGGTGGCCAGAAAGACAGTCTTTATCCTAGAACCAATCCCTGTCAGCACTGTCCTGTTTTCAAATCAGTGTTGTAGGGTACAAAGTCAAATTTGTTGCAGGAGCCCAGTTAAAATAGTTTATTTTTACCTGTTACCTTCTTCCCTCTCCCTCCGTGCTCTGTTACGTACGGGGGTGTGATGGACACAAGCCCAGAGCAGGAGCTGTGCAGGCAGAGTTTCGCTCTGCCCTGGAAGAGGGTGAGGAGCTGAGATGTTTTGTGGGGGTTTAAGGTGAATCCATGTGTCTCCATGCGCCTCGCTCTTTCCCTGTTCCCTTGTCACCTGGCTGTAGGTGGGGTTGTCCCAGCAGATCCTACCGGTGCCAGCCCTACCTCCCTCGCGAGCGGCGTGTGCCACATCTGGTACCGACCTGTCGTATATGCTGCATCCCCTCGCCAGCTCCGCAGCCGCATCAGCTGCGTCCTGGCGCTGCTGGGACACGGGGAACTCGTGCCCGTGCTACCCGGTGGCACTCTGCCATCACACCCTCCGGGTCCTGTCCCCTGCCATCCTCACCACCTGGGTTTTGTTATTGAGCGTTTGTTTTCATGCCAAAACATGAGCGTGGAGCGGGATTCCCGGGGAGGCTCTTCCTCACAGCCGTGGGGCCGTGCCTGAGGGAGCGGTGCGTGTGAACACAGCGAGGCAGGGGATGAGCTCCAAAGCGCTCGCTTGCCAGCCAAGTTTCACTGTCCCATCCTTAACGCAGTGCCACTGACTCAGCCTAGGAAAGAAAGAGTTGACAGAAACTACGATAGAAGCCTCTCAAATCTTGACTGGCAAGGGAGGAGATGAATAATGGCTGGATTTATTTTTTTGTTATAAAGGCAGGCGGGCATGCAGTGAAACTAGCAGATGTCAGGTTCAATCCCCACAAAGGGAGGTGTTTTCTTTGCACCAGGTGCAGATAAACTGTGGGATTCATTATTTCAGGATTTATGGGCTTTACACCCGCTCAAAAGCCAACCAGACAAGACCACGAAAGAGAAATCCATTGAGATCTCCCCAGTACAAAGGCACATTGTTGTCTCTGTACGTGCCTGAGCCATGAGTCACCAGAGGCGGGGAAACGTCACTACCCGCTTGCCGGGTCTTTATCCTCAACCCGGGGCACCCGCTGTGGGCCCTGGCGAGGGCCAGGACGTGGGATGGTGCATCGTGGACCTCTGCTTTGGCCGAGTACAGCAGGTCATGTGTAAGCCTTAAACCACCCTGGTGTTATTTAAGCTGAATTGCAAAGAGCTGCCTCCTTCCATTCGTTCTGGTTTGCCAGCTGGCAGCAGAGCAGCTCCTCGGGGCATCGCACAGCTCCCGGCACGCGGGCAGCTTTGGCAATAAAACACTATTTTCAGTGGTATCGTTTCCAGGTGTTTGAAGAAAGTATAATTGCTCTGTCCCGCCTCGGGAGTGCAAAGGTAAGAGCCTTATCAGCAGGATACGGTGCTCCTGCCCGTAAACACACCTGTGTTGAGCAGCCCGGCTGGAGCGGGGTGAAGTCGCTCATGCCGAAGCAGCCCGGCGTGTCGGGGTGCGGCTCCGCGGCTCACGGCCCAGGCGGGGACTGCGGCAAGTTCTGGCCAAAGGTTATTTACGTCACGGCGTGCCGTGTCCCCTGCGCCTCCCGGGCTGAGGATTGTGGCACACAGCGTTATCGGAGGCGTGGAAAGTCCTGAGCTGTGGGGCGATCGTTTCCTGATTGCACATACTTCCCAAAGAAACCTGCTGGCGGTTGATAACAGGCACTGCCTGGAAATAACGCCGCTGTGGCTCTTTCCCCCCTGCTTTTGTGCCCAACAAGCAGCTGCTGCCCAACAGCCAAGATGGGGGGGGAAACAGGTTTTCCCCCTCCTCCGCTGTGGAAACCCTCAGTTGTCTCCTCCAGAGCCCTCCCTCAATTGCTCGCTGACGGGGATGAACGATAAGACACCACTCCAGTGCCGATGGCTTGTTCCATGGCTGCTCAAGCCCAGACACTTGCTCATCCTCAGACTGTGGCCAAGAGTATGGTGGGGTGACCCCCAAAGGCGTTTTGCGCTGCCATCCTGGCACCACGGGGCCAGTCCAGGATGGGGGAAAGCACGGATGAGGGGTTTTGGCCATGGCGGGTCACCCTGGCTCCTGGCAGGCCGGAGACCTGTCCCAGCCCCCGTCCCCCCGGTGTGTGCGAGGGGAGGGCGGTGCGGGCAGCAGGGACCCCGGGCGGGCCTCCAGCCACGTTCCCTTCCCCTCCGGGCAGGTAACGGGCCGGATCTCCCTCACACCGCCCCCGCGGCCGGCGGGCAGTGGGGCGGCCCCGGCCAGAGCCTGAGGCAGCGGCCCGCCCGCCCGAGGCCTGTCATGGCGCCTGCCCCGCCCGGCGGAGGGCGGCCCGGGGGCGGTGCGGCGGCCGGCGGCGGGGCCTGCTCAGGTGCGGCGGAGCGGAGCAGGAGGAGGCGGTGGCGGC
>VXBH01000022.1:114706-135828 GCA_013400035.1 Rynchops niger
GGCTCCAACTCCTTCACCGTCACCCCCCGGGGGCTGCCCCCCGGCAGCCGCCTCCCGGAGCCCAGCTCCGTCCCTGCCGGCCGCCCCGTGCCGCCCAAGGGGCCGCCAGTGCCATCCGCGCCACCCGCCAGCGCTTCCCATGCCAGAGCCAACGCCAGGAGGCCAAAGCCGGAGGAGGCCGAAGTGGCCACGTCCCCCCCGCCCAGTGCCAGTCTGGCCCCCAGTGCCACCGGCTCCACTCAGCCGCTCTCTGCCTCTGCTCCCCGGGCCGGGGGCTCCTTCGAAATCCACCCGGCCCCCAAGCCCGACTTGGCTGCCATCCCAGCCCACGACCTGCAGGCCCAAGCCCTGGCCAAGCTGCGCCTGAATTCACGCAATTCCTTCCTCTTTGTGCCCCGGCGGGAGGGCGGCCCAGCTCTGCCCCCGACCCAGAGCGCCAGGCCTGGGCCACCGCTGTCCTCGGAGGAGAAGGTACCCAAGGAGCCCCCGAGGGCTTCCGCCCCAGAGCAGGAAGAGCCTGTCGCTTCCCCGCCGCTGCCTCTGGATCCCTTGGTACCTGTGACTTACATCGATGACATTGTGGAGCCAGAGAGTAGGGAGCTTTCCCCCAGGGCCGGCTTGGCTGTGAGGACGGAGAGCTTGGCTGAACAGCCTGGAGGAGCCGGCCCTGACCTGGAGATGGAGTTTTCCTCCATGCCCCTCTACAGACCACACTCTGTCTCCCATCAGAGGGGAGGCAGCACCTTCACTGTCGTGCCCAAAAGCAAGCCCGTTTCCTCGGGGCTGCAGACTCTTACTGATGCCAGCGGAAGGCCGCGGCGGGAGGAAGAGGAGGAGAGCAAAGGCAAAGCTGTGGAGAACACCGATGTGCCCCAAGCGGGGGTGTCCCATAAAAAGCGTTACCCCACTGTGAACGAGATCGAAGTGATCGGGGGATATCTGTCCCTGGAGAGGTCCTGCATGAGCAAGACGGGCTCCCGCCGCAAGAAGGTAACTGCCTGGGGTGCCTCTGTGCTGATCAGCCAGGCTGGAAGTAGTTGGTACTACCTTTGGCTTGTCTTTCCATGAGGCACTGGGTGGGAAGACGGGCAGCATTTTTCTGGTCCTTTTGGGAGCCAGAGGCTTGCCCTCGGCGGGGGGGGGGACCTGGGTGCTGGTCTGCTGAGTAGATGGGAGTGGGGTATGACTTGCGATAACTGCAGGGCCTCTCCCACAGTCACTTCTTGGACTTACGATAACGGAAAGTAAAATATTTCGGGTATTTAGAAACTGGAGGTGAGTCGCATGGTTTGAAGGACTGTGGGCTTGCCCCCTGCTCGCTGTGTCTGGGGGGCGTTGGAGACGTTGAGCTCCCCACGGTCCCTGCCCGGCTTGTGACACAGGGCAGTGGTTAGCATCTTCCCCGCATTAGTGATCTATTGATAGCGGCTCAAGAATTATGTCTCCATTAGAAAGAGATCGGCAACAACTTAACTCCCCTTGATAGGATTATACCCCCTGGCTGCTCGTTCTGGATGGGCAGCAGCATCGCTGAAGGTGTGCGAGACATCGATTGCTCCAAGTGTCTTTGGAGGGAATGCCAGGCTTTCTCACTGCTTGGGCTCTGATTTAGATCCTTGTGAGCCTTAAATTGAGAATTAATCTTTGTATGGGGTGGTAAAAGGCATCTGGATGTGATAAAGACACATTCATGCTGAAAGATAGGATTATTTTGCTGCGCCGGAGGAATAAATGTGAATTGTTGGGCTCTGAAAGCAGCACGCCGAGGTGACAGATTTCTAAGTCTGTGACGGGACATGTTTTTCCATAGCGGGAAGATTTGTTTTACGTTCCGTTACCTAAATTCGGCTGCGTATTTGATGGACTGAATCCACACGGGTGCCTGAGGCACTGAGCATTATAATTTGAGGAAATCCTTTGAATAGGGTGCATCTCATTTAGAAGGGAGGCAGGGAGTGCTGCTTCTCCTGGCTCGATGTTAAGATTCCTTCATAAGGGCACGCAATCTGTGTTAATTCAGTGATGACTAATGCAGGTAGCAGATCTGGGAGCATGAGCTCCATGAGATCCAGAATAAGCCAATAAGCAGGAGTGTTGATTCTCGGACAGTGCTCCTGTAGCGTTTTCTTGCCTTCCTACAAGGAAATGCTTAATCAGACTGGAATTGTCCTCCGGTTTACGTATTTGCTGGGTTGCACTCATTCCAGCTGTTTTCTTGGCTCAGTGCAGTTTGGGGTATTAATCAGTGTGTGGTATAAATGGTGAAAATGTCAAGAAGACATGTTACAGCTACGGATAACCTTAGGATGCAGCAGAAAATACCGCTGGAGCCTTGTGAGACAGACTTTCTTAGATAAGCCCAGCTTCTGCTGCAGCCAGTGGAGCTGATTTGGCTCTGCAGGGTGGTGCTGTTGGGGCAGCAGCCTTGCTGGTAAAAGAATAAAGCCTCAAGTAAGCGAAAACAATCAAGTGGCATGCGGTGGAAGCTGTCCTTAATCGGTACAAAGAGGAGGAAGGGAGACAAGGACAAGCCAGTGCAGGAACTGAATTGTTTAAAGGTTGGTTGAACACTGGAACAGGAACCCAGAGAAGTGGTGGCATCTCTGTCCTTGGAGCTATTTGAAACTTGCCCAGGGAGAGCCTTGAGCAACTGATCCGGTTGGACAGGCTCGGAGCCCAGGAGTGTGGGCTAGAGACCTCCAGAGGTCCTTTCCCAACCTGAAATATCATATGATTCTTTGAAATTGGCTGGCAACTGTTTTGGCTGCTCTCTGTTGGATTTGTGTGACATTGGGCAGGTCATGTAGCTTCTCCGCTTCTGTTCTTATCAGCTTAACAGCATTAAGAGCACTCTGCAGGCACTCTGGAGATGAAGCGTGCTAAATACTGTGCACGTCACATACAACTGTAGCAGCGTTCACTAAGAATTGCATGCCGGGGATGTCCTGCCCGAGAGCTTGCATACACATCTAGTTTCTGGGACGAGAGATAGTGAAAGGCAAAAGAGGAACTGCCTGTTACACTGCAGAGCTCAGGAGGCTGAAGCAAATGGGGATTCTTTGGAAAATAAGATCCAGCTTAAGGAGAAGTAGTAAAGAGACACAAGTTTTTGCGTAAAATGAAATGTGGTGACGTAGCGGGAGAAACACCAGGTTTCAGTTCCCTTCTCCTCACTGGAGGTGGCAAGCATGGAGCGTCGTTTGACCTTGTAACCAGTGGAAAGCCAATGGAAAGATTTCTGTTTACTCTTAACCTAGAGGATGTTTGTGGCTTTTACTCTGGGTAATAAGGCTGAGTGTTGATGCCTGAAAAGGAAGGAGCTAGTATGAGGACACATTCCTTGGTTACTTCCCAAGAGATCGCTGCGTGTCGCCAAGGCAGCTGGCCAAAACCCAGGGTTCTGTTTTGTAGATATGTCGGGGTTTTCAGAAACTTGGTTTTGGCCTGAATTGGGCAGATGCAGGCGTTTCCTGTGAGCTGGAAGCTGCAGTTCTTCGGTAAAACCAATGTCCCTTTCTCTTTTGGTGGTATCAAAGTCAGACCTGATGCTGGTTTCCGAGAGCAGCTACTTGGGTCTGTTGGGCTGATTCTCTCCAGGCAGACCTGCCTCCTGCCGAGCATCTTCCTTTCCAAACCTTGCCTTGGATTTGCTGAAAAGTTTTTAAATATTCTCCAGGCTTAAGAGGGTGTTTTTTAGTGAAACTTCCATGACTTGGAAAACTTCATCCGCTCGCTGGTGCCCAGCAGGAATCTGAGCGAGATAAACAGCAGGTCTGGCACAGCCTGGAAATGCTGTGGCTCGGCAGGTGGCTGTGCTTACGGTCAGGGCAAATGATTTGGTCAGGGCAAATGATTTGGTCAGGGCAAATGATTTGTTCGGAGTGAGAGAGGCGGTCCTGGCAGTTACACTGATTGTTCTGTGAGATGCAAATTGTGTTTTTCTTCAAATGCAGAAATTCAGCCTCCCTTTTCCATCCCCTTGTCTGGCCACTGATTGCCTGACTGTGGTGGAGATGCCAGCAAAGTGGAGCTGACTCGTCCGCATCCTCCTTTTTGGCTTTTTGGACTGGGAGGGTGGCTCGTGGAAGGGGGTTCCAGCGCTGCTGTGCTCTGCCTGGAGGGAGCTCCAGCCCCCTGCTCTCAGCTGCGCGGCTGGACTTTGCCGTGGCCTGCTGGTGTTCAAGGCCTTTCAGGAAAAACAGCTTTATTGCTCCTTCCAGACAGTTCAAATATGTGAAGCAGCTGTTTGTCTGGGGGTTGGAACTGGATATTGAACTGATGAGGGAGAGAGAGAAATGCTGTTCCTGTGTCGGAATGAAAAAATGGTTTCCTAACTCTTACGCCAGTGGAGCTGCTGCGGTGGGACAGTCGTTCACGTGAAGGTGAACATGGGGTTGTGTATGATGGGACACAGGCAAGACCTGCAGGTGGAGGGGAGAGCCCCAGCCGTGCCTGTCCCAGGGACCGAGCTGCCTGTGCGAGCAGGGAGTTTGAGCTCTTGTCCTCCGACAGGTGTTAAGATGCCCTTCAGGAGTGTTCATCCACTCTGCGGCTGTTCGGAGGCCTCTCCAAGCGGTATCAGGGTTAGTTCAGATAAGGCAGTAGGGGTGTGACAGCAGTTTGAAAACTCGGTGAGCTGGGAGAGGCTGGCTGGGCTCCGGCAGCAAGGACAGGATACATGCGCGGGGGTGCAAGGAGACCTACTGACCTTTATTCTCAACAGGGAGTGGGGGAGAGGATGCAGAGCGCTGTTGGTGACCTCTGTTCAGTGCTCGTCTCCGTACTCTGTTATTACAGAAGTTGTAAAGACACCACAGCCTGATAACAGCCCCAGGAGGAAGGGAAGGCTCTGCTGCGGGTTGTGGATCTTTGGGATCTCAGAGGATAAAATCTAGCTCGGCTGAGCTGACAAGAACCAATCTTGGTTTGGTTACCTGCCAGAATAGCGTACAATAAAGTTGTCAGCAAGATAGAAATCTAGGTTTCTGTAAAACATGTGATGGGCATGTTGGAGCGAGTGACGGGAAAGGGCTGCAGAGCGCCGAGCCAGCTGGGATCCTGAGGAGCCGTTGTCATTCTTCAGGCTTCACGTTCTCATCTTGTTGGAGGCTGGACGCTGTCAGGAATGTCCTGCGTGTACAGAATTTGCCCCGATTCTGCTCCTTCCTTACGTCTTGTCAATCCTGAAGTTTATCCCAAGTCACAGTATGTTTGTCCCCTCCAGGACCTGGCACCTCTTGGGGATCCTACGGGAAAGGTGACTTCTGGCCAGGCCACCCAAAGTCCTGTAAATAACAGGACTTGAGAGCCAGCAGACATCAGGTTGTTGATGGTCTTAAAGTTTTTGCTTGCCCCAGTTGGCAGTTTGAGTGCTGGAAGGTGAGCTGCAGCCTTGAGTGAACAGGGCTTACAAGAGCAAGGTTGGTGGGATCCAAACAGTTGGAGTCTCATGCTCTCCTGCTTCTTTGCAAAATTGTCTTCAAAGATGTTCAGCTTCAGCTGAATTTCAAAAAGTTCCAGCTTACATGGACTTCAGCATGGTCCATTTTCTGACGTTTTGAGCTGCGTAGTGCCTGAATATGCCTTCCAAACGCCCACTATGTCTGATAAAAAAATAACCATCCCTCAGCTTTTCGTCATGGGCAGGATTGGGCAGCGGTTTTGTTGGTCTAACCTGCTGCGCTTCTTGCTCTGTGGCTTTCCAGCTGTTCAGTTCTGCTGGAGATGGTCTCCTGTGAGAACCAGGTGTAGGCTTGAGATGTTGGCAGGGATGGGCACTTCCAACTGTTGCCCGGACCTGTTTGGAGCAAGTCCGCACAGTGTGGAATCGAAATACCAGTGACTGCTTGAAGTATTTTTTTTCGCCATGTGTAACACAAGTAAATTAACCATAACACCAGTAAATTAACCTGGTGGTAGATGCAAAAATCTTTCAGCAAAGATTACTTAGATTCCCTCATCTCTGTGTTTTGGAGGGGTCAGGACAAAGATTGGTATTATTTAGCTGGGAGAGCTCGTGTGTTCCTGTTGTATCTTCTGTCTCGTGGCTGAGCTCTGCTGAGGCAAATACATCTGCCACCTTTAAGGAGGGGCTGTCGTACGTATCTGACATGGATGTATTGAATTTTTGGTAGATGAAGTCAGCAGTGACGAGTCCCGCTCCGAAAAATACATGTCTTATATGATCAGGCGTGGTCCCTCCCCTGCGGGGGTGATTTCCACTAGCTGTCAGATGTCAGCAGGCTGTTTCACCCAGACGATGCAACTTCCCTGCCCTTGTCTAATTCTGCTGATTCCTAGCCTATGATGTTGACAGCTTAAGACTCTAGAAATCGGTATCTTGTTGTGGTTATAGTTTTTAAACCACCTCACAAGTTGGTCCTGGGGCTATTGGTGGGGAAGTAGGTTGGGTTTTGTTGCCCTGCTGCCTGCCAACTCCTTGAAGTTGTTGTACTACACCCGTGGCAGAGCAGATGAGTCATATTTATCTCATCTCCGGAGTGGGAAATTCTCTGCGACTGAGGTTCTCCGTGGCCGTGCCACTCCCATGCTTCACCTCGTGCCACAGCGACAGCCTAAGCTGCTCCCAAATTCTCCCCGGCTCTCTTCCTCCCGTCCTCTGCTTGCAGGCCCCGCTGTCGCAGCACGGGGAAGGGGTCGGGGAAGGGGCCGGGAGAGCTAAAATAGAAACTCTTACGCAAATCGGAGAGGAGGTTGCCTTTGAAGCTGGTTAGGACATGCCCAGGGCTCAGCCCGCCCCAGAGTTTAAGAGGAGATTTGGAGTGCTTTGTGCTCTGAATTCCGATCACGCGGATTACAGTTAATGTTATCTTAATCGGTTTCCTTAATCTGGGGACCAGATTGGAGATGGTTTATAATTTCCCATCTCAAGTGTTCCGTTTGTCCTGGGTTTGGGTTTTCCTTCCCCCTCTGCTTTTTCCAGTACACGCTCACGGTGTTCCTGAGAAGAGCCGGGGAAGCACATGCTCTGTCTGGCTAGAGCAAAGTCCTGCTTGTCTGTGTTACATGGGGGAAACAGCAGGAAAAATTAAAATTTTTAGTTTCCAGGTTCAGTGGCAGTAAAGGAAATCTCAGTCAGAGCTGCTGCAGCTCTGGGGCTGTGCTCACTCCTCCCCTGAGTGAAACCTGGGCAATTTAAAAATCTATTTATAAACCCAGACTCTTCTGAGGGACTGCAGGGGGCTGAGGGTGTGCCATGAAGCTGTAACGATATTGCTGTGTGGGCAGTTTGTGTAGGAAGAGTCACGTGAAGTGTCTGTATCGCACACAAACATCCTTGGAAAATCTAGACCGAAGGAACGTGGTGCTGATGTTTTCTGAGAAGTGCCCTTCAGATGATCCTGGGGACTTGGCAGGACGGAGCCACTGTTTCCTAGGCATTTGATGGACTAATAAGCTGAGGAAAAGACCTCGGACACTACGAGAGCAAAACACTTGTGTGCTTAGGGAAATGGTATAGCTTGCGGCTAGTGAAAATGCAGGTCTGAGGGCATATCCGTAAGCCCCGTGGTGAACCTGCTGCACTGCATCATTTCTCTTTGGAGGAGTGTCTTTTGCATATTAGTAGTATAGAAAAAGGGCACAAGAGACACAAAGCCTGTCATGCAGCTAATACTCTTCATGTCACTGACGCCTTTTGCTCCTGAAGTCTAGAATGTGCTCTTTGCCAGGGTAGGGAGTAATTCTGTCCCCAAGCTCCCCACGTTTCCTGGGAAATGATGCCCCATCTGTCCCATTCTGGCTGGAGACGGTTCACTTGCACCAAGCCGCGGTATTTGTTTGCAATGCTCTGGTCACTCTTGGTTACACAGAAATGTTTGTGGGTGGCGTCTCCCAGCACTGTGCTGCGCCGCAGCCACAAATTGTGGGATCGGAGTAGCCTTTAAAGCAGAATCCTCTGCTGTTTGGGAGTTTTGTGCGTTGTTTATGAAGATACCAAGTCTTGGCACTAATTGTATCTTGTTTATGCCTGCTCTCTTTGTGTATTCAGATGAGATCTGTTCCAGATATGTAAGGAGATTTGTCCAGTTTTTATGGGCCGACTAAGTAATATTTGAATTGCTTGTTAAGCTGTGGAAGGCTCTGGCTCCTCTGTCTGCAGATGTGCGGAGGAACGAGGGCCCCTTGGGTGAATAGCTGCTTTGTACCGTCTCAGACTGGGGCTCCGACTGCCCCGTGGTTGTTTGGGCGCTGGAATCTCTTCTTGGCTGACACAGTCAAGGGAAGAGTTAACAAAGCTGCCTGCCCTTCCGTGTTCTCCAGGACTGTCCCTACCTTGTCACTTCTCATCAGGAATTTGAAACTTCCCCGTGTCTTGTACAAGGAGTTTAATATTTCGAATCTCCATGCATTGCTCCTGTCTACCATGTGCTTCAGCATATTGATTACACAGAGCTGGCTTTGTGGGTTGCCTTGTAAATGGAGACTTTCTTGTTTTGCCTTGTGGCTTGGGAGCTGGCATGCGGTCCTGGAGGCAACCTCTCCTCTCCCAGCAGCACAGTCCTTCCTTGACGTGCTACTGCTGTGAATCTTCGCTGCTGCTAGCTTTAGTCTGTAACTAACTCCGCGATGCAGTTAATCCTTGAGCAAAACTCAGTTTTACTCTTAGGAAACAGTTGAAAAAGCATGATCAAGTGAGCCTATGGTGGAGCAGCCAACTCCTGTGCCCCCAAACTCTTCTTTTTGTACAGAATGATGGAAAAGTACATTTCTGAAGTGCCATCTGCAGTTTTCTGGGCATACTTAGGCTTCTTCAGCCATGGTGGTACAGGGTTAATCTGGTAGAGGAACCAAACTTCAGGTGCCTCCCATTCCTCTGGGTATCTGTCAGGGAAAAACCCTTTCTTCCTGCATCAAGGAAAGGCTTTAGAGGTACAAAATCTCCTTATCTTCTCCTGAATGATTGCAAGTGCCTTGGTAATATGCTGGTGCTACTGAAGCTCCCCGAGGTACTACTCCAGGCTGCCACACACAGAGATTGTGCCTGGAGTGGATTGTGCCTGGACCATTTGGGCTGACACATGACCATGTACCTAGAGGCATGTAGATAAGCTCATTCCTAACTCCTGTGAAATGGCTCATTTCCTCAAAAATCCTTTATCTAAGAGTTTCAGAGAGAAGACTGTATCATACGGGAGTTGTCTTGATCGTTGACTGCAGGTTGTAATGAAAAAAATGAAGGTCCCCGCAGAGGTATGCTGTTTATGAACTGCTCTTCTACCTCCTTCTGCTAAATCTGCTGATCTGTGAGAATGGTCAGGCTGGGTCAGATGGAAAGACCAGGGTAAACCCTTTGGGGATCTTTGTCTACCATAAAACATCTGCTTCTACCCTCTGTTTCCAGTCTCACAAGCAGCTCTTTGTGCGGGGACCTTCCCTCTCGGCCCAGGGCAGCGTGGAGCTGGGAGGTTGTTCATGTTAGACCCTCCTCTTCGCACGGATCCTGAGCTCCGCTGGGCAGAGCCTCCACCAACCTACCGAATGGCTGTTGGTGCTCCAGGAGCTTTCCTGCCCAGCCTGGGGGGGCTCTTTCACGGGGGGGCTCTTTCACGCAAACCTCTATGGGATGCTCTATATCCACAGGCTTCCCGGTGCACTCCCGGCTGTCTGCTGCTGCAGTTTTCAGGTAGCTGGTGTGATTTCATGTACTTTTGTCTCATTGACCAAATCTCTGGACAACCAGTGCAGCAACAAACGTAGCAAAGCTCAACGTATGGCTGCAGGGAAGCGCAAGGTGATTTTTCTTCAAACCACTGATTTTTATCCGTGTTCGTTCCATCAGAGACTTCAATCATTTGTTCTTTTGTATTCACGCTGAGTTGTTGGCCGCCCTTCCCGCAGATGCCAGCCGAAACCCTCCTGCCGCTGTTGCTGAGAGAGGAGGCGGCGTTTGGCTGCCCAGGTGTGACAAGCTGTTAAACCAGCTGCTTGAAATCACACCCGCCAGCACATCGGCAGCCCATGCGTGTCCTCGGGAGTCAGCGCAGTCACTAATTTTGTCACTTCAGGATTATATTGCTTGGGGAGAGAGGATGCTTAGAGGAAAATGAGAATCTGAAAAGAGCAAATCTTGATCCCTGGTGCTACTCAGCTGCGTGGATCTTGTGAAGTGCTTGGGTAGCACAACCCGTTCTGGAGGATCAGTATGCTGATTCTGACTCTTCTTGCTGGTATATAGTTAAAGGGTGATTTTTTTCCCTCTTTTTTCTTTTAATGCCCAGAACAACTTTTTTTCCTTAATGCTATAAGGTGAGAATTTGGCTTGCTAAAGACATTTCTGTTTAAAAGGTGTACAATGCCCTACATTATCACTTCGGCTTTGCCACGCCTGCCAAGAAGCAAATGTGATAATGGGTGAAGAGAAAAGCCACACTAAAGAGATTGCTTCTGGAGTCGAGGATGCAGATTAACCCCATGATTTGCTCCTGAGACTTACGGTGACATCCCGGGTTTGTGAAAAGCCATCGGGTGTTTGCTGTTACATTAACGGCGGAGTCTTGCAGACTTTCCCACCTCAGCTTTTGGAGGCAAGGTGTCTGCTGACTTTCATTCACGTTGCAGGTTGGTTTCCGTAAACTGGTTATTTTTATTTCTAATATGTCTCTGTACCTCTTTCGTTGTTGGTCTCGATGCAGACTGGGTCCTGGCAGCCTGCATCTCCTGAAACAAGCTTGACTTTTTTTTCCTAAGTGAGCCCTGTATGACTACTCAGATTTATGCTTATTGGGCAATGCTTACCCTGGCTTCTCTTTCCTGGGTACTCTATTACTCTTACCGTTCAAATCCTAGCAAATAATAAATTATTTTTGTTATGGCAACAAAAATCTGGTGGCTGAACAGCACAATATTCCCCTAAAAGCCTTCCTTATTCTTCCCAGTGTGGCTCTGATTGCTGGGCAGAGCATTAATGTACAGAGATGTGGGCTTGGGTTGGACCCTGGTTTTGTGACATGGTTCTGGGTGAAGCAGTCAGCTGAGCAAATAGTGACAAAGCCCTGCAAATACCCACAGCTGAAGGGTGCACATTTTTTTCCTTTCCACAGCTGGCAGTTGCTGCTGAGGCAGAAACGGGGGAACCGCTGCTGAGACACAATGAGCAGAGGCCTCTGGCTGGGCTCCAGCAGGCTTGGTTCTTCTGGGGCACAGTTTTCTTCTATAGAAAATGACCCCTGTTGCCTCTTGTGTTTCCATAAAAGTCTGTGTGGTCTGGCAGGGTGCTGCTGGCTGTGCAAACCTGTTGTCTGAGCTTACTGAACTCTTCGTTTTTCTTTTTAGAGGTTCCTGGGACTGAGTGTCCCTGTGTTCCCCACGCACGGTGCTCGGTTCTGCTCATTAGCTGCTCAGAGGCTTTCTTACGGCAGCGATGTTGACGCACGTGTCCCCTGGTTTTGCCTGTCCACGTTACCCTCCGTCTTCTGTTGGATCAAGCAGATCTTTGTGCTTCCCCTGAAACCACCTGGTGCTCGAGGAGGGGAGCTCGTGTGGGGGGAGCCCAGGGTGGGTTGATCGCTCTGGGTTTTGGGGCTGCTTTCGGGGCTCTGCGTGGGCAGGGCTGGCTGAGCGCCGGGGGCACAGGCGTGGGGAAGGTGGCTGCTCGTGCAGAGCCCCTTCTCCGGCGTCCAACCCTGCGCTGGCGCCTGGTCGTTCCTCCGGTGTTTGCTTTGCCTGGGTGCGTCCGGGCGCTTTATTGCAGGGCGAGCACAGGGCTCTTCCTGCTTCGTGGTAGCAGCACAGTGGGTGCAGGGGGCTGAGATGCTACCGTAGAGCAAGCCAGTTTGGTTTTTGGGGAGGGGGATTGCGCCGAGGTGCCCTCACGCCAAGCAGGACTGCCTGGTGTCAGCCTTCGCGTAGGCTGTGCTGGCCCAACCGGAGCGGTTGCTGAAACAGCAGATTGTCTTGTTAGGAGCTCTCAGGAGCTCTCCCCCAGGCTGGGGCCCTGGGTGCGTGGGGCTGGCTACGCGGCCGTTAATGATTGTTCTTTTTGAATATCTCCAGCGTTGCCTCCTGCAGCGTTGCGGTCTCTCTGCAGCAGGTACCGAGAAGCCCCGGTGGCAGAGCGTTGTGCAGGACACCCAGCCCGGCTCTGGGCGGCGAGCGTGGCCCCAGTGGAACTGGCTCTGGGCGACTGGGAGCTGCTCCAGCTCAGGGCTGGGCTCTTGGCGAGTTGCCTCTGGGCACCGCACGGGAGGTGTCTCCTGCTCATTTCTGCTGCTTTCTGCTCTTTGGTTTTACTCCCCGATGAGGCTGTTTGCTCCTCCTGTGCTACACACAGCTCCGATCCAAATTGGACTAAAAGTCATTTTTCTTAGAGACTTCCCCCTGTTAGTAGAAAACCAGGAAAGCTTAGGATTTAAGCGTGGCAGATAGAACTAAAAACAAGGCACGTGTCTCCTGTCCCCTTTATTTTCCATGTTTGGCCAAGAACTTCTTGGCCAGCGCTGGTGAGCGGCCTGTGTGCAGTGTCTGGTTCTGGGATAGCTTCTGAGCTCCCAGGAGTCCTGGGCACCTCCACCCTCGTGGCCTTCGTGCCTGGCAGCGTGGCTCATCCCCGCAGTACAGACAACACATTGTGAGCGGTCGCTGCCTGGCTCGGATCAGGGAGCATCTAGGTCAGCAGCAGGGGCGAGAAATTCAGGGAACAGCAACTGGGATGCTCTGATCTTCAGGGACTTTTTATTCCAGTCCCTTTTCTCTGAAATATAATCATTCCTTTCCCCATGTGTCATCTGGAGAAGGTCAGAGTGGTGCTGGCCAGGGCTGGGGCAGGCAATGGGGAAAGGCAGCTGGTTCCCGCTCTGCTATTTCCATCCATTTCTCCTGGGAGCATGGGGAAGGGAGAGCCAGACAGTGTCTGAGGTACGTCCTGGACTTGGGCAGAGTAGCCCACAGCTCCATCATGTGTATTGGCAGTGCAGAGGGTTAGGTACACCCTCTCTTAATTGGGTTTGATTCAAGCTCTCAGCGTTGCTTTTTTGAAAATCATCGGTGAAATACTCACTGTTTTGCCTTGGAAAACGCTTCTCACCCACAGAGCTCCAGCGTGTCTGTCCGTGGGCGGCGCAGGGTGAGGCAGTAGCAGGCTGGCTCCCGCTCACTGATGGTTTGCAGGCTCTGGCTCCTGCGCAGCTGCAGGTTCGGCTTCGGAAGATGCCGTTGACGGCAGCAGCATTGCACCGATGCTCCCTGTGCAGGAGATGCAGAGAGGCAGCGGCTGCTTTCGCAAGAAATACGTGCGTCTGGGCAGCACGCGTGGTGCGTTGTTCTTGATAGCTGCTCGGGCCACGGGCTGTTCCTTGGCCTGTGGGGTGTTTTGTATATGAGGGAAACTGCAAATATGGCACACGGGGCAAATGTGCTGCACTTTCTTCTTGCCAGCTGTTTTTACACAGCATCAGAAGAGATCTTCTGAACCGTCCAGCTCCTACCGCCTGTCACAAGCAACCAGCCGTTTTAATTCTGTTCATAAGCCTATTCGCTCAATTTTAAATGTACTTAGAAGTAAAAGGGATCACAACACCCTTCTAGGCAGCTGCTCCTGAACCTTGATCCGCATTGGCTAGATACTTCCCTGCTTTTGGCGTAAATTTATTCCTGGCAAGCTTTTCCTCCTTGTTTGTCTGTTTTATGCTGGCATCAGCAGTTCTCCTCTGCTGCTTGGTGTTTATTTTCTTGGTGTTGTACTTACAAAGAGCTGTTGTGATTTTTCTCAACCTTCGTTTTTGCTAATGTGAAGAGGCTGAATCTCCTCTCCACCCGCTGAGATGATTTGTAACCAGATCTTCTAAGCAGAATGGTAGATAACGATTAGGACATGAAAGGCTGCAGGGGAACAACCCCTTCACTCAGCTTTTCTTTCAACTTGGAGCAGCACATCTGGAGTTACTGGGTCTGGGTTTGGGCATCCTGCTGCAGGATAGATGCAGAAACTGGAGCAAGTCCAGTGGAGGCTACCAAAGTGCTCCTGGGGCTGGAAGAAACGGCATATGAGAAGAAGCTGAGGGAGCTGGTTTGTTTTCAGTCTGGAGGAGAGAAAGGGGGAGTCCAATTGCTGCCTTCCACTACCTGGGTTGTACTGGGAGGATGGAGCCAGGCACTCCCTATTTCCAGTGGAAATGCCCTGCTTTATTCCCGGTTTATTGAAGGAGCAGCCTAATGGTGATTACAGTCTTGTAGCCAATCCAAAATTTTCTTTCTCAGTTATTCACAGGTGATGAACTTCTCTTAGAGCAAGGGTTGATCTTAAACATTGTCCTATTTCTGGTTTTCTTCTTCTCCAGTTTTCTGAATGACCCATAAAATTCTGGTTTTTCCTTGGTGAACTCCCGTGTTGGAGTCATCTTCATTCTCAGTCTCCCAGTTATTGTGCGAAGGTCACTAGTGAGAATACTACATAAAACTGGTTTCAAAACAGAACCTTCAAGTATCTCCCCCTTGTCCAGTAGTTTCCCTCTCTACTCCCACCTGTTACCATCTCTCCTTTAGCTGCTTCCATCTTCTCACTTTTGGTATTAAACCCTGTTTTTTAGTCTAGCTTAAATAGCTTTTTGTCAGGATGTTCTCCCAAAAATGTAGTCCTGATATTTCTCTAGTCTAGGGCAGGGGTACACAAACGAGTTGGCAGGCATTAACGATGTCACCTTTCCAACACGTGGATGCTTTTCTGTCCTCCTTGGCAAGACTGATCCCTCTGGAGGATGCTCGGGCAGCTCCTCCTGGCTGCTGGGCATCAGTGTTAGAGGATGGCAAAGTGTGTACCAGGACAAAAAGCCAGAGGTGCTCTGGATCTCTCGGCCTCCTGACTCCATCCCACCTATTTGGTGATCTGCCTTTGTGGTTCCTCTCGGTGTGGCAAGAGATTTGGCAAGGCACATTGGGAAAGGTGGGGGGACATGCAACGGCTCCTTTAGACCAGAGTGAAACCCTGGGGTGGGAGGTGGCCGTTGCCAGAGGGAGCGTTGGGATCAACGGTTTCTTGTGCTGCTTTCTGATAATTCTCCTTTGCTGTTGTCTAGATGAAGATCTCTTTCAATGAGACGAGTTTGCAGACTATGTTTGAGTACCCGTCGGAGAGCTCACTGGCAGAAGAAGAGGAGGAGGAAGAGGAAGGACATGCTTCTGAAACAGAGGAGGAGTCTTGCACCTTTTACATTCCACGCCCAAATAGCACTTTGCATCCCAATACACCTAACTCAGGTGAGCGAGGCGCTGTGGTGGCGCTGTGGGGTTCTGGGTGGTGTCTGACACTGTCTCTGTTTCCTGCAGCCCCTCCTGGGGCTCCACGCTGGTGGAAATGCTTGTGGAGGTGACTGCTGCCAGCCGATGGCAGAACTGGGGCTTAGTGGGGCTTGAACCAGAACAGGGAACTGCAGATGGGCAGCTTCCATGCTGTCCTTCCCAGGATCCTGATTCTGCTTCCTTTTGCAGCAGGGAGAACTATTCATGTCAGCTTTGTCCTTCCAGCAGATTTATCCAGCTACACCCCAAAGCACTCCGTGAAGTTCAGCGAGTGGCAGGAGCAGAAGTATGAGGAGATGCCTGCCACAGAGGGACCCCTCCCAAAGGAAGCTGATTCCCATGGGACCCAAGTCATGGTGAGACTTTAAATAAGCAGGTCTTGGCTTTGTCCTGCAGTGCTGTTATCCCAGTGCTCAGGTTGGTGTGGCCGGTGGATGGGGTGGGCTGTGCCTCCCACCGAACACCTGTGTGTGTGCACTGCCCAGGGAGGTGGGCCACCGCGCACAAAGGGTCCTGCTGCCACTGGCAGAGCTGCCTCTCCGTGTGTGTGTAAAGGAGACGGAAGGCAGCTGGCACGCTTTGTACTCCAGGGCATGTTTGGAGGGGGGAATTAAATGCGCTCGTTAGCCCCGGGCGAGGTGCCAATGCGGCCTTCACCGTCCCAAGGTGTGGGAACTCGTTTGCTTCGGGTTTGATGACACCTCCATGTCAACTCTGCTTTCTCTACAGCTCACCCCGGCAGAGAAGGGCGGACTCTCCGATTTCAGCAGCGAGCCCGCTCTGTATTTTTGATCGCTTCATCCGCAGCCCTGCAGCAGCGGCTGCTGGAGAAGACGTGTCAGTGCACCATCCGAACGCCTGCGCAAGCACTGCCGAAACCAGCTCTGGGTCCCTCCCTCACCACAAGTTTTTGTTGGATCCCGATGCCAAGGGTGGACTAGATGCTATCGGGCCTCTTTGGAGAATATTTGCACTGGATTCTGGGACCTAACTACTACTTTTAAAGCGTATGATTTATTCTGCCTGTGGCCTTGCATATTCCTTGTTCAAGATCAGCTGCTGATTAGGCAAAGCATCTTAAGACCAGATCTGTAATCCTGGGATGGATGTAGATTCTCTCAGTGTTTATCCGAGTCCACAGAGCCAGGCACTGGATGGGGTCTGGACGCCTTTTGTGACGCTTCTCCCATCAGAGGCCCCAGTGAAGAACGGTTCTGGAGTTGGAGCACTGGGAGCCTGTGGGCCGTTAGCTGGATTCACAGAAGCGGTTGTGATTTGACAGTTAGATTGAGTGTCAGTTTGGAAAACCATTGAAGGCTCATAGTTTGTGCTCGGCACGTTTCTGGGTCTAGTTTCACTGAACTCTCATAGAATTCATGTGCCAGTTACGTTCTTGTGAAGGAAGCTGAACGCACGGTGCGAGGGATGGGAAGTGGAATAAATGCCTTTAGCTTTAGGTGTCATTTTGCACTGATCTGTAAAGAAGTGTCCAGACTGGCTTGAGCCTCTTAAAGGTTCCTAAACATTGGCCATAGCTTTGATCTGTCCGTACCCAACTCTGGTGTCCAGTTTCTAGTAACTGGTGATTGTGCTCCAGTTTCCAGTGCCTCTGGTTGCTTTGTCCAACATCTAACTGGGCCAGGCCCAAGATTTATCTGTCTTGGTTGGCGGGGGAGCTTCCTTCTAGCCATGCTTGCTTTGCTCCTCTAGTGCAAAGCACAGGAACGCGATTTCACTCCTTTCTTCTGCGGAACTTGAACAAGGAATACGTTTTTTTTCCTAGGATTTTTATAGTTCTCTTGCAATTGTTTAATACAGCCAATATGCAAAGGAATCTGCTAGACTCTTCCATTTAAGTTTTCTACTACTGTAAACTCAGGGTCAAAATTGCACTCTGGAAAAGATGGAACACTGCTGCTAATGTGATTTGTACTTCTGGGATTAAAAGAGATGCGGTTGGAATAGATACGGCCTCTCTGGGCTTTATGAAATGAGCGCTACCCCAGCGTGTAGCTCTATCCAAAGGAACAGGCAGGTATCTTTGATTAAATTTGACAGGTTTATTGGTTGGTCTATTGTATATAGATGATGAATGTCTACTCAAGGTGACACTAGCCTCTGAACTGAAAATGCCCTGCATACCTTGCACTTGTTTTAGTGTATATTGTAGCAGCAGGAGGAAGGTTGCTATGCTGAAAAATACGGTCAGAATTAACTGTTAGGACACACCTACTTCTAGCGTTCTCCTCTTCTGCCCTGGGTGCCTAAATATTTCTGGAAAGATAATGCAAAACATATTAATGAGATACTCAGCAGCTTGTTAGAGGATGGCTGGAGGGGCCACAAAGGAACACTTTGTACCTCCCTGCACTTCTAAGGCTTCTCCTTCTCAAGCTAACCGGAGATCTGTTCCCTGCTTGACCCGCCAGGAGCTGTAAGTACAGGCAGTGCAGCAGCCTGTGACACGACACAAATACCGTGGAACAGCAGTGACTCCCACGTGCTAAGGCTTCTCCCATTCATGGACTACTTCAGGACAAGATGCTGAGACTGGGGTAGAATGAGGAAGAATGCAGGACCGCTAGCGACTGCTAGATTTAAGGGATGAGTAGGGTATCAGCAGCCAGTAGCTGTGCCCACAGCCAAACATCAGGGACTATGTGTGAAGAAAAGGTTATGCGCAGCTTTTTTCTAGCAGAAAATGTCTCAGTGAGCACCTTGCACTGTGGAAAAGCTCAGGCCGGTTTAAGGCAGCCCTATTTTGCCGCTTTAAACGGGGCTGAGCCAGTTTAAGATTTGCAACTTAACTGCTTGCAACAAACTGCTTGCAATTAAAGTTAGGGATGAGGTGTCTGAACTAGTCCTGACTTCGTTCTGCCGTGGATCAGTGAGGAATTCTAAAGCCAACAATATCCTGCACATTGCTCCCCTCACTTCAGCCAACTGCAGCGCCGTGCTGCGACTCCGCGCGCTGTTCGCAGGGATGAGCTCGGTGCCTACGAGGTTTCCGGTGAGGAGAGGCTCACC
This sequence comes from Rynchops niger, assembly GCA_013400035.1. Classification (NCBI taxonomy): domain Eukaryota; kingdom Metazoa; phylum Chordata; class Aves; order Charadriiformes; family Laridae; genus Rynchops; species Rynchops niger. Next base: position 132,989 of record VXBH01000022.1, read on the forward strand.
GGGGCTGCGGGAGTGCAGAGCGCTGCTCCCCAGGAGCTCGTGGTGCCCTGGTGTGTGCCGACGTCTCCGCTCCTGCTCCCAGTTTGCCTGCTCCAGGGAAGGACTGTTGTTTACACCTCGCCGAGCCCTGCCTTTGCACTTCCCGGCTTTGTGCTCTAATCCCTGCCCGCTCCAGGTGAAGTCTTGGCACGCTCTTGGCAGAGCGAGGTGAACGCTGCTTTGAGGGCAGAAGCACTGGCTGACCAGTCACCTCCGGGGACGTTCTTCGGTATCACTGTGCTCAAAATGAAGGGTATTTTTTTTGTAGATGCCTACCCTGATCTCTAGCATTTGAGGATTAACTTTAGTAGATCCCTAACTAATACCAAAGTGCATCTGAAAGGAAAATTTACTTCTGCAAAACAAAGATTTTTATTAAACGTGGCATCCTTGTACCAGAACAGCAGCTGTCGCAGAACAACAGGCCTTTCCAGGTTGAAGGACAAGTTTAGGAATGCTTTTCTCCACATGCTTGTTTTTCTTTTTCTTTCGAAGTGCTTTGCGGCTCCCTGGCTTTACCAGCATTCCCAAGTTCTCCCTTCAGGACATCTAGCAATATCTGAGAACTCTCCAGAATCTGGGAAAGAAAGAAAAATAAAAATAGCTTATTTTTACATAAACTGTTTCTCTCGTGAGTTCCCTTCGAATCTACCTTGCAGCAAGAGGGATTCTGCAGCCCTTACAGTATCTAATTCTCGGTGACGTTATCGTCCTGTCTCACTGCGGGGAACATCTGGAGGAATTTCTCTGGTTCGTGCCCACGTTCTGAATACGGAACAGCTTAAGCCATTTCTCTGTCTTGGAGCACGAGGCAGAGAACTTCCTGGAGCAGGCTGCGGGGTGAACTCCTGGGTTTTGGGGTTGGTTTTATTTGGTTATTTTTTGTTTTTTAAGGGAGATGTTGATACCTGGGCTTTTTAGATCAGTATTAACTTGTGCTCAGCTGACCCCGTTTCAACTGTCTTCCAGTTAAAACTGCCTACTTTAAGTTTCTTGCTTCAAGACTAACTCAACTCCACAATGACCTCAGGTCAGACTGAATCTTTCCTTTTATTAATTTTCTCCCATTTTCAGCTTATATTGTACACAATCTGACGTTCCCACTCACTGTGCTCTGGGAAGCAAAGCTACCACAGCGTTAGATCTCGCTGCCTGTCCATCTCGCCATTTTAAAGTGTTACCACGGTGGACGTTTGTAACAAAGCGTGACAGCAGGGTTGTAGCCCCAAAGATCAATTTACGTTCCTATGAACTTGTGGAAATCGCCAAGTGGTCAGAGAAGAGATGAAGGTAAGTGCCCTGCAGGATGAGACACAAGTAGAAGGTGTTGGTGGGATCTTGCCACCTTCTCCGTGGGAGGAGGTGGAGTCCTGTGGGTGCTGGGGGAGGCGAGGGGTGTGATTACAGACAGGAGACGTACATCCACAGAAAAGGAACTTTGTCACTGGTTTTTGTGGGTAGGACATCTGCATTTCCCCTCCTAACACCTCTGCTTTTTACCTGCTGTGAGCGTCTTTTAATTTCAATAAACGTGAATCCGTTTGTAGGCTGGGGGGTTGCGACTTGTATCTCGGGGAAGGTTTAATTTCAATAAACGTGAATCCGTTTGTAGGCTGGGGGGTTGCGACTTGTATCTCAGGGAAGGTTTACTTTGAAAAGGAGCTGTTTGTTTGAGTAGCTTTACAACGCCATTCCTAAGTTGTTAAATCTTTATGTGAGTTCCTCCCCTTCACCCCAAACCATTGGGTCTTGAAGTAGGAGGAGAAAACAGCTCCAGCCTCATCTGAAAAATAATTGTCAATAAAAGTACTGATGTTGGGAAATGAACAGGAACTGACACAGAGTAGCTGATCACAAAAAAAAAAAAGGGGGGGGGGGAAGGAGAATTTGAACAGCAGCTAATAGGGGAAGGGGTGCTTTTGGACCAAACAGCTCCTTGTTACCATTTGGTAACGGAAGATCATTGCTTATCTGAAAGCAGGGCTAGAAGGATCCTTTTATTTTTTTAATTCAGAAGAGCATTCCGCTGTTACCCCATACGCAGGATCAATCCGTCCCTGCCTGGCAGCTTCCAAACGCGGTAACGGCGGAAGGGCAGAGCCACCCCAGCACCGTTTAGTGCCAACGGTAAGAAACAGCCCTTGCACCCTTTACTGGTCCAACGTTTCTACTCTTTTAATGATATTATTCCATTAAAGATGGAAGACATTACATTTGAAAGCTGGGGGGAAGTGTCTGGTAGCATCACAGTTTGTCGTTACCTGCACGAATTCATGGTCTTCAGGGTCAATGCCTTGGCTCCGCCTTTCTTCTTTATTTCCCCCCGCGAATGATGGGGTTTTTTGGTGTGTTTTTGACAACGTGCTTTCCCCCGGCCCAAACCCCGGCCTCCCGTTAGCGGGGACTGCCTGGGCCGGGTGCCCTGACCCCCGGGCAGCCCCGTCCGGGTCATCCTGCCGTGGGGGGGGCCCGGGCGGGGTCACCCCGCCATGGGGGGGCCCAGGACAGGGTCACCCCGCCGTGGGGGAACCCGGGCCGGGGTTACCTTGCCGTAGGCCGCCTCCGTCTCGGCGATGGTCCTGTCGAGCTCGCCGCGGGCGGCCAGGTTGCGGGCCAGGCTCTCGCTGGTGCGGGCCAGGCGCTGGGTGAGCGCCCAGAGGCGGCCCTGCAGCCGGCCGCGCTCCGCCTCCTCCTCCCGGATCCGCCCGCTCAGCTCCTCCCGCCGGGCCCGCAGCTCCGCCAGCCCTGCGCGGACCCAGCCGTCAGCCCCGGCCCCGCCGCCGGCCCCGCCGCCGGCCCCG
>VXBH01000022.1:135885-152074 GCA_013400035.1 Rynchops niger
GGGGGTTGGGGTGGGGGGGGAACGGCTGGAGGTGGCGGCTGGGGAAGCGGGGGTCGGGGGTGCGGCGGCTCGGGGGGGCGTCAGGGAAAGGCCATGGGCGTCCAGCCGACCCCCGTCGCCAGCCACAAAGCCTACGTGCCAAAATATTGGGCTGCTTCCCCTGCCCGTGCTGCGGCTCCGCTCCCTGCTCGCTCCCCGAGGGAGCTAACATGGGCTGAGGAAGGTTTTTGCCCCAAAATATGGCTTTTCGGGGACCCGAGGGTGGCTTGTGACACTCCCCACCAGCGCTGTGTCCTGCAGCAGCCGCCAACAGGGAGAGCGGTGGCCGGTGTTGGGCCTGGGAGGTGGCACTTGGCTCCCAGCAGTGGGCCAAGGCCCCCAGCAGGTCTCCATGGAGGATCTGTGTCTGCTGTTTGACAGCAGAGTTGGGACCCCGCTTTTTGGGAGGAGCGGTCTCCTGCCACAGGTCCTCCCGCAGAGGTCTGTGCGTGCTTAACTCGGTGTCCCCTCCGCTTTTCAGGCGGCACCGAGGTCCGATGCTGTGGGGCCGCTGAAGGACGCCGAGCTGCGGGCAGCCCTGGAGGTGCTGCGGTGTTACGACTTGCATTCCATCGTGGAGGAGTGGTTCATCGAGGTGCTGCAGACGGACCTGCAGGCCAATATAGCCCCTGAGTTCTGGAACTGCATCGGCCAGTATGAAAACACGGCCGAGGAGCCCCAGTGCTCCTCGCTCCTGCTGGACGCGTTTTGTCTTCTCAAGTGCCGCCTGGACCCCTACCTGAACAGCCTGGAACTTCTGGAGAGGTGGACCAAGGCGGGCTTGCTGCTGGGGACGGGCGCTCAGATGCTGCAAGAAAAGGTCTACACCATGTTCAAAGCTATCCTGTTCTTCTCCACTACCAAGTCCTTCCAGGAAATGATCCAGCAGTTCTACAGCCGCACTTTCAGGATATACATGCGGCAGTGGAAGAAAGGAGAAGATGGAACGAACGAGTGCGAGAGCAGCATGAGTGAGACGGAGCAGGAGAGTGACACAGAGGAGGGCGGAGGAGAGAGCCCGCTGTGCCCAGGCTGCAGCAGCAAGAGAGAGCAGTGCTGGTGCCCCAAAGCCATGGAGCAGTTTCATCAGCTCAATGACATTCTGTACGTAGGGTACGGGGCGGTGGCTGTCACTCAGATGGTCCGGATGGGGAGCAGCAGCAGGTTTTCTTCATATTTGAAAATGGGAGGAGCTACGCGTGAGGTCAGGCTGTGTCATGGTTCTGGGTAGAGAACCTGACACAGGGTTCCTGCAGCTGGTTGCCAGCTGGTGGCTGAACTAAAGCAGATCTTTAGACAGAAAGTTCCTCTCCCTGCATACGAGGCTCTCTTCCTTTTGCTCTGAGGCCTTCTGCCCGCAAAGCAGCAAACTCTTCTGAATTAAAAGCTTTTGATGGCTGCCTAGAAAATAATGTTCCTAGGGAAGATGGGATAGCAGTAGTGTCATGTGTTATATATGTTGCACATCTGTGCAGGCTACCGGAGCATTTAAACTAAGAGCTAGGCCTGCGTCTGTGGAGAATGCAGGGAGGAAGGTGCCTTCAGGTACTTAGATTTTCTTTATTTGCTCGTACCTTTGCTTGCATACACTCTGAATCGTCTCACTGTCTGTGTCTGCAGCCGCCGGCTGAATTTGCTGGAGAGAGTGAGCGCCGATGCTGTCACGACCATCCTCCACAGGATGATCGAGGAGCGGATGGAGCAGCGGTGCAGGGGGGAATACGAGCACTCCTTCCTGAATGAGTTCCAGGAGGTAAGGCTGGCGTGCGGCGTCCGTGGCCCTTCCTTCAGGGATGTGCAGCTGCTCCTCTTACTGCTTTAAGCAGCTCAGCCAAAAGGCGGGTTCCACCCGAAAACACCTGGGCCAGGGCTGTCACCCCCACCATCCCTGGCAGAAGAGGTGGTTAAAACTCCCCATCATGATTTATGCTAGAGGTGAAGGTTTGCTCTGTGCGTAATGGGCCGTTGTATTTCACCTGGTGACGTCCGTAGTAATGAGGGAATTTTATGAATTACAGGAACGTGTAGTGCCACCTAGCCTGCAGAGGACCCTCCCTCTGGGTAGGTGCGCCCGTAATTAGAATTTGTGTGGATGTTCTCTCTCCTCTTTCCAATTTTTCAGCACCCCTTGAAAACAGGAAGCGAGGATGGGAGGCGATACTCGGGTATTGATCTCACCAGTGGGCCACACACAAAATTAAAAGCCTTCCTTGCACCTACCCAGTTGTTTTCCTGCTACCTTAAACTGAGTTTGTGTTGGGCTGTTTACCCAGCGTGACCTTAAAATTAAATTCTTTTCTGTGTTATGGCTCTTCCAGGATACAGTCCTGGCTCTGCAGGCTTGCCCGGCACTCTTTGTTCCTCGATGCGTGACCTTGCCTTTGCCTGTGTTGAAGAATAATGTGTGAAGTCAGGTTGCCATGCAAACCCTACTGCTCTCTCTGGTTGCCCTGGTTCCCTTGCTGTTTGCCACGCCAGCCTTTTTTGTTGTCTGCAAACATCGGCAGTCATTTATATTTACTTTCCTTTCGTTGCTGTGCAACACTTTCTTTATTGGACCTAGTGTGAAATGCTTTTGGGTGACCTGGAGATTGTTTAAGGACACTTTAAGGGCACCAGAGAAAATACAACCTCATTCCACATCTCGGGCATTGCAGGAAGTCCCTTTGCTTCCAGCTCTTCAGAAAGGGCAGCGTGTTTGGCCACAGAATGTTGGAGCAGGTCAGAATGTGGAGGCGATGATTTTACGGTAAAAAAGCACAAGGCTGGCAAGCTACAGGTAAAACGGAGGTCTGAGAAACAGCTTGCTAAAGTTAAAATAGAAGTCTGAGAAACAGCGTGCTAAAAGTACAAGTGTTAACAGCAAACTCCCTTTACAGACCCAGCAGCAGCGGCCTGGAGTGTGGGCTGGTAATCAGGCTGCAACAGGAGCACTCAGAGAAGATAAACTCATGGGGGAAAATGGGTTGGTTTGCCAATAATTGTATTCCTTAACTGATGCAAAGCAACTCAATTTTATAGTCCTTTCCTTTTGTCCTTTAGAATTCTTTATCAGCTTTTCCATGGTTTTGCCCAGATCGATGCCCAGGTGTTCCGTAGTTCTCAGGTTCATCCTGCCTTGTCATTGGCAGAACTTGTGCATTTCTTCTGTGTTTCCTCAGTCGAGGAGATAATTAAAAATTAACATCAGCAAACCAGACCTTGACTTAGCATTTTTTGTTGCAGGCTGTCAGAGTCTGGTTGTCAAAAAATATTAATATCTAGTAGCTATTAATACTGAAATACTGTCCCAGGAAGTACCATGTACTTGCCACCTTAAAGGGGAAATTAAAGAAAAGCATTTATTTTGAATCTGGATATTGTAGTTGAATATCTTTGAAATTTCATAATTACACATTTCTTGGTAGAAAACCGAATCTCAAATATAAAAAAAAAATAGCCTTCTGATGCCCTCTGTTCAGGTTTTTATTTTACTCTTCAGTGACTAGGCTGGTATTTGAAGTCTTGGTTTCAGGTGCCCGAGTTTGGTTGGTTGTCTGTGGGTCCTTGGGATGGCTTGCTTGCTCGTCATTGCTTTCGGGAATCGTAGAAATTTTGGGCCAAGGGTGGTGTGATGCACAACTTGCTCGTATTCTCATGAAGAGAATAGTTCTGCAAGTATAGACTGGAATGGAATTCTGCAAGAATAGACTAGTCTGCGAGTTGTTGAATATACCCTGGCCTTTTGGGAGCCCAGCGCCCATGCACAGTCCTCAGTGACCCCTTACCTTCTCGTACGCATCTGCGTAGTCAATATCCTGTATTTTAGATAAAGTTCCTATTCTTATAACTGGGCTTTCCCCAGCTATAACCCAGGCCAGGGTGCATTTGGAGAGCAGCTGGAGTCGATGCTGTCCTTGGCTAGCTGTCCGTCTCTGCCCGCTGTGGTAGCTGCCTGGTGATGGGTAAGTGTGGGACACGGCTGTGCATCCAGCCTGTGGTGTTCACCATCTCCCCGCTCTCCCTCTCCTTGTGCAGTGGATTGAGAAAGTGATTGGCTGGCTCAGCAGGGTGTTTCTGCAAGATGGTCCCGTGGCGCGCTCCTCTCCAGAAGCTAGCAGCACTTTGAAGCGCTGGCGGTGCCATGTCCAAAGGTTCTTCTACCGCATCTACGCCAGCATGCGCATTGAAGAGCTCTTCAGCATCATTCGAGGTAGGTGTGACCCATTCAGTGTTCATTCACTCACAGAATTCCAGACTGGCGGGGGTTGGCAGGGACCTCTGAAGACCACCCAGTCCAACCCCCTGCCAGAGCAGGGTCACCCAGAGCAGGGGGCACAGGAACGCGTCCAGGCGGGTTTGGGATGTCTCCAGAGACGGAGACTCCCCCACCTCTCTGGGCAGCCTGTGCCAGGGCTCTGCCACCCTCACAGCAAAGAAGTTCCTCCTCGTGTTGAGCTGGAACTTCCCATGCTCAAGTTTGTGCCCGTTACCCCTTGTCCTGTCCCTGGGCACCACTGAGCAGAGCCTGGCCCCATCCTCCTGACACCCCCCCTTTCAGTATTGATAAGTGTTGATAAGGTCCCCCCTCAGCCGTCTTTTTTCCAGACTGAAGAGACCCAGATCCTTCAAATCCTTGGACTTGGACTGGATCAATGACAGATCTGTCTTCCTCTCCTGATGCACCATGCTGTCTCCTCTTGCCTTCCCATGGAGCATGGCACTGTTTCTGATCACTGCTTGGTTTATAGATTTCCCAGAGTCGAAGCCTGCTGTGGAAGACCTGAAGTTCTGCCTGGAAAGGACTAATCAGAGGCAGCAGCTGCTCAGCTCCCTGAAGAGCGCTCTGGAAATGCGACTTCTGCATCCTGGTGGGTTTTTCATCCTCACGTACGTCATAACACTGTAAGGAGCCTGGGCATGAGTGGGGATCTACTGGGAGCTATCGTCTGGTTCCATGTTTGATGAGTGAGAAGCAACCAGGCTGTGTGCATCGCATGCTCTCTGTGTTGAAGTGTGCACGGGCGGCAGTAACTGATTATATCCCAGCCCCTTCTTGCCTCATTTTTGCAGTATGGTGAGGAGCTGAGCTAGTAGTTTAGCTTTGGTCCAGTTGGAAAAAGGCTTTTGTGCTGCGTGTGGTCTGACCTCCTAAGGCACAGTCAGGGCTCAGCTGGTTTCTGGTAGTCTTGGAGCCTGTGTTCACAATTGGAGCTGGTTTCTCAGCCATACGGATCTGATCTCTCCCCTTGGCTGGGGCAGTAGGGCAGCAAGCCCTCCACCTCCACAGATTGAACAGAGGGGCTTGGAGCATCCAAGGTCCTTATATCCAAGCCATTAGTTTGTGCTTTGTGACTCTGGCTCCATCTGCCCCTCTCCTCTAGGAGTCAACACATCCGACATCATCACTCTGTATATCTCAGCCATCAAGGCCTTGCGGGAGCTTGACCCCTCCATGGTCATCCTGGAGGTTGCCTGTGAGCCCATCAGGAAGTATCTGAGGTAAGAGGCTTGTGGGGTCAGTCTTACGCGTCCCCTTTCCCTCCCCTTCCCTTCACTTGCTCTGTTTCTCTTGCCTGTTGGCAGGACCCGGGAAGACACGGTGCGGCAGATTGTGGCTGGTCTCACAGGGGATGCTGAAGGCTCTGGTGATCTTGCAAACGAGCTCTCGAAAGCTGACCCAGTGACCCTGGAGAACGGCCAGGAGAGTGACGATGACATCTCAGAACCAGGGGACTGGGTTCCTGACCCGGTTGATGCGGATCCAGGTTAGATGACAAGACCAGAAGTCCCAGGAGCCTGCTGTATTCCCCGGCGGGCTGTAGTCTTGAGCAGCTCATCTGCTTGTTCTTGAGAGCTGGGCTGGGCCGGGCCAGGTCTGTGTTAATCTCACACTGTCGTCTGCTGGATTTCACTAGGAAAATCGAGTTCCAAGCGTCGGTCCTCAGACATCATCAGCCTGCTGGTGAGCATCTATGGCAGCAAGGATCTGTTTATCAACGAATACCGCACGCTTCTGGCTGACCGCCTGCTACATCAGTTCAACTACAGCGCTGAGAGGTGGGGTCCCAGTGCCCAGCCCTAGGGCTTTCCATGGTAAAATCACCTTCAGACTGGGTACTGTGAGAGGCTGTTTCTGGAGCCGGGAATGTCTTTGACCATTTCATCTGCAGCTTTGGGTTTGCATCTAGAATTTCATGCGCTCGCCTCTTCTTGGGCTGCATCCTGCTCAGTCCTGGCCTTGGCTTGCACTAATTGGGCAGAAATTGTACAAATAGTAGGAAATTGGAGGCACCATCACCCTCTTAGCTCTATACCACATGTTCTGGTGGCCCTCACAACCTGCACAGGCTGCTTAGGGTCAGCAGAAGGTGTCAAAGTAAGAAAAAAGGGGTGAAGCATCAGGAAACCCCAGTTGCAACGCAACTGTGTCTCTTGATTCAACAGTTGCAGTGGTTCTCTCCTTTCTGTGAAATGCAGCTGGTGCCAGCCGCCCCTGGGACGGGCGATCTCAGGCAAGTGGCTCGCCAAATGCTGAGGTTGCACCATGTTGAGGGGGGTGGCTAGGTGCCGTGGTCCTCCAAATAAAAGGGGTGGGGAGGTCTTCAAAAAGCTGCTGGCCTACAGAGGAAGTGACTGTTCCTCACTAAGATGCTGGAAACATCCTGCTCAGATAATGCAAAGCTTCTTAGGAAAAGCAGCCTTGTGCCAGGGACTCCCTTTCTTGGCTGTGTTGCAGAGGGTGGAGGCCAAGCCAGGCTCGTCCGTCTGAGGGACCTGTGGCTGATCTGTTGTTTCTCGTATCAGGGAAATCCGCAACGTGGAGCTGCTGAAGCTGCGGTTTGGAGAAGCTCAGATGCACTATTGTGAAGTCATGTTAAAAGTAACTTTTTTTTTTTTTTTTTTTTTTAAATATTCAAGTCCTTGGGTGATTGAGGTCATTGGGGAAGGGGAGGCACTTGAGGAGTGACCCAAAAAGGGTCTTTTAGGAAAGTGGGGTTCCCAAAATCCCAGTGAGGGGGCTGATCTGTGACAGGCAGAGTGCATTCCAAGTCATGTCTGGTTTTTAAACCCTATGGCTGGGTTATCGGCTCTGAGGGATGGTTGCTCTGGTGCTGTTGGCTGTCCTGCCCCTCTTGCAGTATTCTGGCACCGAAGAGCTGGGCTCTTCCAGCTCCTCTAGGCTTGGGAGTCTGGAGTTTAATTCGCTTGGAGCACTGTGGGAAGAACACAGGTCTGGAGGAACACTGGTGTAGGCTAATGTTGTGTTGTAAGCCTTTCCTCAACCTCCCCACAGATGTTTCTGAGTATATAACAGAATTTCCAGTGCACACACGTGATCATGTCCTTTCCAACATCCTCATGGTCATTTGGAGACAACCCTAGTCACCTTGTTTAAGCTTTTTCTTTGCTAAGGGTTAGCAGTGACTTGGAAGAGAAGGAGCTGCCTTAGCTTCCTCTGCCTTTTCCAGGATATGGCTGATTCGCGACGGATTAATGCCAACATTCGTGATGAGGAAGAGAAACTCCCAGAGGAGGAGAGGCCACCGTTCAGCCTTGTTGCCGTTATCCTGTCGAGTGAGTTCTGGCCACCGCTGAAAGAGGAGAAGCTAGAGCTTCCAGAGCAGGTCAAGGAAGCCATGGAAGCCTATTCCAAGAAGTATGAAAAATTAAAGGTGAGGCAACCTTAACCCTCCTTAAGCAAGGTGTATGCTGTTCAGACTTTGTTATATAGCATGGGTTTTGCCAAGTCCCCTTTAACATCCCTTAAATTTTAGCTGTTAGTACTCCTATGCTGTTTCGGTGGAATTCCAAAGTCCTTCAACTTTGAATTGGGTTTAGAGGCTGTGCTTCCTTAGCTATTGCCGAAAGAAGGGGTGCCTGGGTCGTTGTAGTGATTGCAGTTGGGGAAGAGAGTTTTCTAAAACATGCCAGTGTTCGTTAGTTAAATGGATATTGAGGTGGAAGTTCTTGGGCATCTTAAGTCTGGTCTAAGCTTGTTGTCTGAAGTTCTGTAGTAGTAAGAGTGACATCCTGTCCCTGTTGGGCCTCTCTTCTTCTGGCACTCTCCTCCCCAGTTTGTTCTCTTGAAAAGAAGCTCTTTTAACATGGTTTCATTTAAAATTCACTGTTTGGAGTTAGGTGAATATTGCTTTGTCTTCTGTCTGTGGTCTCTCCTGGGTTGTTCCATTCATTTCTGGAGGGTCCCTGAACTCCACGTTAGGCAGTTCAGGTGCAAGCGTTTTTGGTCAGTTTGTGGCTCAAAGACTGAATCCGTGCCTTTATAAACAGCATGGGAAGGTGGAAGGGAGGCATACAGAGCAAATGTAAGCAGCCATGCAGTATTCTTGTGTTCCCCAGGCACTTGATCATAGCAGTTAGTCAAATAGAGGAGGCTGAGGTGCATCTTGTGCTGCATATACAGAATGGATAGGAACCAGGAGCATCTGTCTGGAAGTCAAGGAGAGACCCAGGTCACGTCCAGAGCTCTGGTCTTGGCTTTCTCATCTTGCAGCTTCTTATCTGGTGGAGTGCAGAGCACACATCTGGATGGTTCCAATCTAGCTGTCATGCCAGTGTAGTGTTTGTGCATGTTGAATCCATCATCTTAATCAGACTCCCCAAAACCAAAAGCACAGGATGTTTGCATTGTCCTGCCGGCTTTGCAAGCAGCCGAGACACAGGGACGGGTACCTGAAGCTCTTCCTCCTTCTGGTCAGCCTGTGACGCCATGGCAGAGTCCCCCTCCTCATCGCTGTCTATCAGAACAACCTTCTCCACCTGGTCCTTCTGCTCCTCCTCAATCACGGTGAAGGTGCCTTGGGGCTCTTCACGCAGGACACCCTGCTGCAGCCACAGGGTCATCTTACGCTTCAGCGTAATGGATTTACACACACATCACATTCTTTGCAGCCAACCTGAACACAATTTGGTGTCTCATGCAAATGTTCCCCTTTGCTTGCCCACTTGTGCTCTGACTCCGCTTCAGCCTTGGTTTTCTATATCCTTACTTGAACTTGTTATTGTACACCAGGTGATACATGCCATGAGTCTGGGAACCTCACAGCTCTAGGTTCTGTTTCTTCTCCCACTGTAGCTATATGCCAGATATTGATGCCATCTGATTTCTCTGCCTGCAAAAACTAAGTTAGGAGGGGATGCAGGAGGGGATGCAAGGAGGGAGCAGCCTCTTTGAGCATCCTCAGCCTTCAAAGCAAGCAGTGCTCTTTTCACATCAGTATCAGAAGGGTATTCCATCTCTTCTGAGGAAATCCTGCCCCAGGTGAGCATTTATTTTCTGGTAACGGTGTCTGGAGTGGCCCGGTTGGTCTTCCAGTGCTTCTTCAGCCTGTGCTTACCCTACCAGAGAGCTGAGTGACTGGCATTCGAGCAGGAGAGGGGCATTGATCTTAGGCAAGGGCTGCACAACAACTTGTGCCGAGGAGGGTGTTTCCCATGAGGGGCAGGGAACGGTTGGGTGGTGGCAGTGCTGTGTGACTCATGAGGTGTCTTTCGTGTGTGGCAGAGGCCGTGATGGTAGAGGGGTGTTTGCAATAATGCAGCATTTAGTGGTTCCTGTTAGAACCTGCTTCTCCCTTTTCCAGGCCATGAGGACCCTGAACTGGAAGTACCACCTTGGCCTGGTGAGCTTGGACGTGGAGCTGGCAGATCGCACCCTCTCCCTGTCCGTCTCTCCTGTGCATGCTGCCATCATCCTGCACTTCCAGACCAAGAGTGAGTCCCGGGGCAGAGACTCAGCGTGTCTCTGCGCTTCCCATGGGTGGGTGGGAGGGAAGCCGCGTTGCTTGGGTGGCTGTAGGCTATGGGAACTCTGGCACAGGACCAAGACCTGGTTCATGGGCTTGGATTTGCCATGGGGCTCAGCCAGGTCTCCATCTCTCCTCAGAGAGAGCACCCAGCAGGGCCACAGCTCAGCACGCACTCTGCTTCAGGCAGTCGCTGCACACAACTGCTTGCTCCTGGTGGTGGAAGTGGGCAGGTGTCCTGGGCTCTTCTCTGGTATCCGTGGTGTCTGCAGGTACGTGGACGCTGACGGAGCTCAGTGAAGTGCTCAAGGTGCCCGTGACGTCGCTGAAGCGTAAGATGACTCTGTGGCTGCAGCAGGGTGTCCTGCGTGAAGAGCCCCAAGGCACCTTCACCGTGATTGAGGAGGAGCAGAAGGACCAGGTGGAGAAGGTTGTTCTGATAGACAGCGATGAGGAGGGGGACTCTGCCATGGCGTCACAGGCTGACCAGAAGGAGGAAGAGCTTCAGGTACCCGTCCCTGTGTCTCGGCTGCTTGCAAAGCCGGCAGGACAATGCAAACATCCTGTGCTTTTGGTTTTGGGGAGTCTGATTAAGATGATGGATTCAATTTGCACTTTGGATTTGTGTTTGCCACTGCAAATGGCTAAGTCCAGCATGAAGGTTTTTTGAAGTTGGTATCAGTTGATCAATGCTCGCTGGTGCAGGTGCTGGACCGCAGCTTTCCCTCCAGAAGAGTGCTCGGCTGCTGAGACAGGCAACATCTCTAAATACGTTTTTCAGTTTAAAAAAAGAAAAAGTCTGAGACATGATTTCATGTTTGAAAACAGTCATAACTTATTTGGATTCACCCAAGCAGCGCTTTTTGGCACTTAGACTGCCAAGAAGGCTTTACCCAGCACTAACAGCTGGATCTTTGTCTTCTCTGTGTTGTGGTTCCTGGACATGTCCAGTGCTTTTCCTACCCGTGTGTCATGGTGTGTGTGTTGTACCGCTGTGGAACCCGCAGTTGTCATACTGGTGTTTATCCACTGAGGGTCATGCACGTACTGCACGTCAAATCCTGCTTTCTAGCTGTGTCCCAGCACCTGATGCAGTTCTTGAGTGTTTCCTGTTTAAAGACCACGTGCTCACGGCTGAGAGCAGAACTTACTGCCAGCCACAGCCCTGCTCTGCTTTTGGGATATGGGATCACAGAATCATGGAATCATAGAATTGCCTAGGTTGGAAGGGACCTTTCAGATCATCGAGTCCATCAGCCTAACTCTGACAAAAACCATCACTGAACCACGTCCCTCAGCACCACATCTGCCCATCTTTTAAATACCTTCAGGGATGATGATTCCACCGTTTCCCTGGGCAGCCCGTTCCAACGCTTGACAACCCATTCAGTGTAAAAATTTTTCCTAATATCCAATCTAAACCTCCCTTGGCACAACTTGAGACCATCTGCTCTTATCCTATCCTAGTCCTTATCCTATCCTTGCTAAAGCACCCCTTTTCTTCATGGTATAGATGTCAGTGTGATTTACTGTTCCTTCCTGTCCCACTCTGCAGCTGTTTTGGACGTACATCCAGGCCATGCTGACCAACCTTGAGAGCCTGTCCTTGGAGAGGATCCACAGCATGCTGAAGATGTTTGTGATGACAGGCCCAGTGGTTACAGAAATCGACATACAAGAGCTGCAGGGTTTCCTCCAGAAAAAGGTCCAGGACCAACAACTCATCTGCTCCGGTGGTGTCTATCGCCTGCCCAAGAACTGCAACTAGACTACGAGCGTCCCTGTTTGCCCCTGTGTCACTTCTTGGAGCTTGTGCTCAGCTCCTGAGTGCTGCCCAGCTCTCTGCACCCCGCGGGGCAGTTTCTCTGCTCTGGGGGTTTGCCGTGCCCGCTTCCCCACATGGGCGTCCTTTTCCACATGGAGACAGCTCAGCAGCAGCGGGGGCTGTGCACCCCACAACTTCTGGGACTGAGCCTGCTCCCCACGGTGCTTTTTCTCCCATACGTGAGTGTCTGGGCCCACTTCACTGGTTAATAAAAAACAGCAGTCTCCTCTTTCAGATGGTACCAGCTCTTTTCTTGCCTCTTGGCGTCAGCCTTCCCACGCTGAAAGGGCAGGCAGGAAACTCCCCCGTCTGCCGGGCACCGTCTCCCTTTTGCTGGGTCTCCATCTGTAGCCCCGGGAGGGTTTGGGAGGGGGCAGTTGGCTCCAGTTGCTGTCTGGGTCTCTCTGTGTGGCTAAAGCAACGTCTCGCCGCTGGCTGCCATGAGCGAGACCCTACACAAAAGCAAGTGTTGGTGCCGTCTCCTTTGGCTTACATGGGAGGAGGATTCCAGGGTCCACGCACCCTTGTTTGGGACTCTAAAATTGTGTGGAATAATTTTATTGTGGGATGAAGAATGCTTTAGATGGATGAGACGTAGCAGTTCTTCAGGGCAAGCTGTTTAGTTCTGGAGGAAAAGTAAGTGGATGACGCGGGCGCTGGTGGGATTGCTTTATTATGGCACAAATAACACGTTTCCCAACACCACGGCGGCTGCCCCCACGGGTACCTCGTCTGGTGAGCTTCAGAGTTATTGGCACCACTGAGATCAAGGAGGCAGTTGGATGGGATAATGCCTGAGCTCCGTTGCTTAAACATCATGCCCCCAAGCTGGGTACAAGATTGGGCAATGGGTTTCAGGGTCCGATTCTTTGTCCGCTTAACAGCATTCAGGGTTCCTCAGTCCTGCTTTCAGGGTGGGTTTTGCTCGTCAGGAGGAATATGCTGGGGAAATCTGGCTCTTACTGAAGATTTTCTCTCTGAAGCAAAGAATGAGTTTCCACAGCCCAAGGAGTCTTTCCCCTCCTCTGCTGAATCTTCTATCGTAGCCTGCGGGCACTGCGGCAGCTGGAATTGAGGTACCAAAGGGCCACACTCAAAACACCGGAGCATCCTGTAACCCTGGCTGCGCTGCTGGGCATTCGGGTGCGGGAGAGGCTTGTGGGACACAGAAAATAAGCTGCATTTAACATTTAACCTTGTTTTTCAGTGCCCAAAGACCTGGAAGTCCCATACTGGGGGCATCCTTCGTGCAGCCGCAGGCAGTGGGCGACAGTGCTTGTCTGTCCCTTGTGCACGTTCACGGCAGTTCCTCTGTGGGTGAGAGCTCGTCGTCTTGTTTCCCCGCGGCACATGACTCCAGGCTCGTGGTCTTGTGGCAATAGGAGCTGGTTGGGATGTTCTGTTGTGAAGCTTTAAATGCTCCTTGTGCTGTAGGGGCTCTGTTACAACGAACTGAACCCCAGGCTGTGAACGTGTAGGATGTTACTCCAGGTGAAGCCAAGAATGATGAACAGCGGCTAATCCCACGTGGCAGCAGGCGGGGAGGGAAATCCATGCCCGGACACACGAGGAGCCCCACCAGGCCCTGGTAGGACACCCGGCTGGATCTGGTGTCATCTGAGGTTGGGTGGGGTGGCCAGGACACGGCACTGGTCATTGCTGTGCCCAGCGTGGGATGTGGCTGGGGACATCCCTGGGAGCCACACCTGGGACACGTATCGAGGCCACGGGACATAAAGTCTTGTTGAACCGCAGCTGGTGCAGCCCCAGGCAGAGGCCTCCGCTGCTGCTCGCGGCTCCTCCGGCGCGTCCTGGTGGGTTTTCCCTCCCCAGTTTCCGATACAGGAACCTCCCTTGCAGCAAACACCTCTTGGGGACTTCACCTTCCCTCAAAGGCGGCTCAGCCCCTCGTGCCCTTGCTGAGCTCTGGCTGAGCCGCTCGCCCACCACTCAATAAATCACAGCAGCCCACAAGTGCCTGGGCTCCACCCAGACCCCACCTGCTGCAGGAGGGCGAGAGGGAGCAAGATTTGGGCAGGTTGTGAGGACACCCCCGGAGGACACTTCTTTCCTGCCTGTGCTGCAGGTGCAGAGACCCGGGGCCGTGTTTCACAGCTGCTCTTGTTTTATTTTCGTTTGTTTTCTTTTAATTTTTTTTCAGGAAAGCAAGCTGTTGGAGCACACGGAAGCATGTGGAAAGGCGGGCAGCGGCAGGGTGCGGGGGCCGGCGTGAGATGTGGCACGTCCCGCGCCGGGGCTGAGCGTGGAACGTCTGGGCGCGCTGCGGCCGCGACAGGGCGGGGAAACGTCGCTTTTTCATCTTGTGAGATCAAAGAAACGTCCAGCTGCGCGGGGCTGCAGCAGGGCGGCCGGGGGCTGGGGCTGTCCCCGGCCACCGACGGAGCCAGGGTCGGCTGCTGGGGTGAGGAACGCAGCTGCCAGTGACTCCAGAGCCCCCGCTGGGTCGGCTTTGTTGATAGATGCAAAAAAATTATAGCTGCAAAAAAATGCATTTATTTATTTATCTGTGGGTGCAGATGGATATTTTCCTCCTGCGGTCCTTCTCACCCCCTGAGGCAGGGTGCTGGGGGGCGGTGAGCGTGCCCTAGCCATATCCCGTCCCTGGCAGCGCTCCCAGCTTCCCCGTGACGCACCCGGGGCCGCATCCAGCCCTCCCCGCCGTGCCCGCAGCCATGGCGGGGCTGCGGAGGTCAGGTAGGGAAGGGCAGTGGAAGGGCATCTCCCCTGCCCAGGCCGTTCCCAGCCACCCCAACGCTCCCCCCGTGGGATGGGCCCAGGGGGTGTGATGAGTGCGTCCGTCCTGAGCCGGGAGGTGAGCGCTGCCACCGCCGTTGATGGGACCTGGAGCCGCTTCTCTCCCCGCCGGAGGTCCCGGCGCGGCTGAGCCAGAGCCACCGTCGGAGTTGTGGTGTGGTCGTTTCAAAGTGTGACAATAGCAAAAACCCTGGGTTTAATGAGCGCTTCAGCTTTTATGGAATGTAAAAGTCTTAAAATTAATTGAAACAAGCTGGAAATGCAATTTTTTCAGCCTGAACGGAAGCAGCTGGGAAAAAATAAAAAGGGCTTTGGGCTCTTTTTGGCGCTGTTTGCCGTGCAGCCGCCTTGTTTCAGGCTGGAGCTGCATCTGCCGGCCGAGGCGAAGCCCCATCCCAGGTCCCTCGCCTTTGCAAATCACTTCCACTTTTAGAGAAAAGAAAGAAAAAAAGATATGTAGCTTGAAAATGCATGTAAAATCCCATTTCTTTACTCCTTAGGTGCTTGGAAGCGGCTTCAGTTCTTCTGCGGTGTTTCACAGACGCCCTCGTTGCACGCTATAAACCCTTTCGGTGAACGCTCATTTACATGGAAAAGCGTTACGATGATTTTGTCTGATCAGCCCTTGTGAAATGGGTAAGTATTTGTGGCATCGGGGGATGCTGACGGGAGGACGCTGCATAGGTGACTGTCCCACCCGCTGCAGGAGAGGCTCTCGCTGCTCTCCATCTTTTCAAAATGATTTCCCAAATTCTCCATTTTTTCCCTCAATTTTCCACTTTTTTTCCAATGTGAAAAGCAGAGTGACCCCCAAGCCTCCCGGGCGCAGCGATGTGTGCCGCTGCTCCCTGTCTTCTCCCGTCGCTGGCCCTGGCACCCAGCCTGGTTGCCACCCTGGTCCTGGGCCCAGCCGGTGCCTCAGGGAGTCAACCGCGACCTTCCCGTCGGCCCTGCGACACCGCCGAGGCCGGCACGTGACGGGGTCAATCTGCCAAAGCCATTTCTCTCTGGTTTTTTCCCTTTTTTAATTGCTTTGGCGAGGTGGGGATGGAGCTCAGCTGGAGGAGAAAGGAGCAGTGGATTGAAATTGGGGTTTAGGAGCGGTTCTTTGGAGCGGCGCTCCTTGAATGGCTTTAAAAAAAAAAAAAAAAGAAATGAGATAAAAATCCTCACTTTCCTTCAAAAAGAGCGATGGCCCTCATTTACCTTGGTCTATTTATAAACTGTTTAGAAGGGCCACGATAACCCAAGCAGGATGCGGTGTCCCTAGAAGGGACGTTCCCTGGCCCACAGATAAACTGTTTGGGTTATTCAGGACGTGTTAAAGCAGCGCTGCTTACGAAGGTTGGAAATTTTTGCTAAGAGCAAGATTGGGAAGAGCAGCCCCGGGGTCCGGCTCCGTGGCCCCAGGGCCGTATCCTGCCCGGCGAGTCGCGGAGCTGCCGCTGGTTTTACCCTGAGCCGTCCCTGCTTCCCGCTGATGGGGTTGGGATGCAGGAGGGCTGCCGGCGCGGGGGGACCCTGGGGAAGCGAGGGGCTGGAGCAGAAACTCGGGGCAGATCGACACAAGGTGGGTGATAGAAAAGGAAAAAGAAAACCCACCTGACGGCCCCAGCCGTCGCTGAGCGGCTGTGGAGTCGGGGGCGGTCGGTAGCGCTGCAAAAATGCGCGGAAAAAGGATGTTTGGGGCTGGAAATGCCCCCATGGGACCGGATCCTGCTGGGCGGCCCCAGGCCGAGGAACCCGCTGCCCACCCTGGGAAAGATTATTTTACCATGTACTTTTATTCTTCCCTTTCCGGGGA
>VXBH01000022.1:155291-183678 GCA_013400035.1 Rynchops niger
GTTGGGGGCCGTGCCCCCGCCGTAACCGGAGGCTCGTCACCCTCCGCTCTGGCCGTGGCCCCCAGCGTCTCTGTGTCCCTGCAGCTTGGGAGGGGTTTAGAAACCCCGTTGCAGGCGCACCTCGAGCCCTGCTCCCACCTCCCTTGCTTTCCTGCTGCGTTTTGGAGGCTTCCTGCCCCCCGTGCTCCCCCCNGATTTTCAGCCACGCGAAAATCTGAATTAGCGAGAAAAACATCTCTTTTCATGGCTGCTCCCACGATGCCTGCCCGAGCTCCTGCGGAGGGGACCTCCTGCTCGGGGACAGCCCTGCCCGGCTTCCCGACCCCGCCAGCAGCTCCCAGTCCTCTGGCGCAGCTCCTGGTGCCTTCGTGACACAGAAATCCCCACATTTGCAAGGATTTGTTAGGCAAATGTCCCCTCCCCAGCAGCAGCAGAGGTGTGTCCGGTTGCCCTGCACAGGGTCGGGGAGACTCGGCGGGTCCGGGCTGGGGGACCCTGCTCAGAGCATCCCCTTCCCGTCGGGATATGGGGACCTTTGTGCACATCGCAGCCAGGGTGGGATCTGCGCTGTGATGCTCCAAATCACCCCAAACTGGGTTTTATTTCCCCCTTTCTTTGGTCCTGGGGAGCTGCTTTCGCAGGGAGCAGGTTCCAGCTGGGGGTTTATCCAGAAATAGGAGTTTGGCCAGCCAGAGGTCACTTTGGAGCTGCTGCGCCTTTGCCAAAAGGGCTCGTTTTGCAGGGAAAAGCCTCGGCCGTGTTGTGCAAGCGCAGGTGAGAGGCGGGGGGGCGTCGGGGCAGGTTTGGAAGGGCTAAAGGGAAGCTGAGCTGCAGGTGGAGGCGCCGAGGAGCCGCCACGATGAGCCTCGGCACCGCCGGGTACGGAAAAAACCCCGCCAGTTCCTCCTTCTTAACGCAGCTGATGGAAGCAGCAGTTTTCCCCGGGGAGATTTTGTGCAGGGAGGGCTCAGGGTGCCCACACCGGCTCTTCCAGAGGTCGGTTCCGCAGCGGCCGTGCAGCCTGGCCTGGCCGTCCCCATGTCCCCACATCCCTCAGCCACGGGGCTGCGAAGGGGCCAAAAGCCTCAGTGGGGTCAGGGAGGCCGGTGGCAGCGGAGCAGGAGCCCAGGAACAGACAAACCAGCTCCTCTGGACTTGCTGTTTTTTTTCCGTCCTGTGTTCACTCTATTTTCACTCTCCCTGTTTTCCCTGCTAGGGAGAATCCTTGTCCCCGAGCCACACCGGCGCTGGCTCTAGCCCCAATAATCTCCCTTTGCAGCATCACGGCTCGGCCCTTTACTGGTGACAGGCTAATTACACCCCAGAGGGTGGGGAGGCTTTGCCTAAACTCAGGGTTTTCGAGGCCGTGTGTGTGATGAGCTCATCCCGCTGCCCTGTCCCTGTCCCGCCGCGGCCGCCCGGCATTCGTGATTCCTCGCACGATGCCGCCGTGACGGCAGCCACCCAGGAGGGCTCTGAGCAAGAGGGGGGAGAGAAAACCGGCCGTCGGCGGCCGTCCCGCAGCGCGGGGAGAAGGAAGTGCCGCCGCGGGCCACTCCTCCTCGCCATTTCCTCTCCGCAGACGGGTTTTTATACGGATGAGAGCCAGGGGGGCAGAGGAGCAGCCGGCCCGTCCGAGGCTGGAGCCCGGGCTCAGCGGCTGAAGGCGAGCACCGGCGGCCGGCCCCGAGGGAGACGCTGCGGGTAACTGCGCTCGGTCCGGCTCCCCCGTCCCACTCCCACCCTGCGAGGGTCACCGGGGCCCCCCTCGGACACTTACACCTCCATCCCCGCCACCGCTGTCTGCTTGTCCCCAGTGGCCCCTTTCCACCAAAAAAACACCCCGGTTTTGCAGGGACCCTCCTGTTCATGCCGGTTCCGGATGCTCCGGGTTCTTCCCCGCTGCTTGCCGCCCTCCCCCTCGCTCTTGGGCTTTGGGGCTCAGCGATAAAAATGGGGCTGGAAGCGGGGCTGGTGGGGTTTGGTGACAAGGAGGCTTTCGGGGCAGCGCAGGTGGGTTTTGCATCGCCCTGGCTGTCACCCTCGCGTCGTGTTTTTGGGGAGGGTGGACGTCTGCGTACCTCGAGCTCCAGTCACGAAGCAAACCACGTTTCTCGGCTTGTTTCCAAACGCTGCCCCCGGGGAGTGCGACTCGGGGTGCCGGAGCCGTGCCTGGCCTCTACCATCATCCAGGATTTCCGTTCCTGGCCACTGACACCCTTCGATCCGTGTCCCCTGCTGCAAGGGGCCATTTTGCTCCACTTTTCCCCCTGGAAACGCTCAGTTTTGGACAGAGGGGTTGGCTTTCAGCCGGCAGGATCAGCCTCTGGGATTTTCCAGCCATTCCCTTTTCCCAGCAGCTTTGCTAACCCAAAGAGCCTGAGTTTGAGGTGCAGCTCCCTCCTCTCCGACGCTGTTTTTGGGACTCAGCGGTCGGCGCTTTAACCAGGGACTCGTTTCTCCGGCTGGCGTCAGGCCGACGTCTCCTGCAAACCGGGCACTTTCTGCCCGCAAACGCCGTCTGCCCGGAGGCTGCCCCATCCCGCTCCCCTCCCGGCCCCGCTGCCTCCGGCTGCCCACGCAGACTCCTCTGTTGTGGAAACCTTGTTTTGGCAGGAGCAGGGTGACACACGAATGCAAATGTTTGGGAAAGAGCTAAAGGAGGAAAGCTGGAGGTTTCTCAGGAGCGAGTCTTCCGGCGGTGTGGCCGGACTGGGCGCAGAGCAGTGACTAACGGTGCTTACACCAGCACTGGTGATGCCCCGCACCTAACTGTCGGGTTCTTTTTCCTATTGTTTTCACCAAACTTCTAATTAAGCTGCTGAAAGCACATCTCTGCAGGTTGGCAGCACCTCCGGGCTGGCACAGCCGCCTGCTCCGGCCCCGAGCCGACATTGAGCAAGCGGGGCTGCTCTTACAACATTTAACTCCTGTGTAAATAAGAGCAGGTATTAGGAACTGAGTCACGCTATTAATAGGATTATTTTATATCTGACTGGACAGATTTTGTGCTCAGAATGGGATCTGGGCCCTCCACCCACCTCGTTCGGCTCATCTGGAGGGTTGGGCATCCCGTGCCGGGGATGGATGTGCTGGTTGGGCTCTCGGCTTTTGGGAAGGAGGGTCAGGAGTGTCTCCTGGCTAATGAGCGCTCGGTCCTTGCCCTTTCCCTTTCTCAGGCTCCCCATGTGGACACGGCGGTGGTAGGAGAGCTGGCTTTGGTTTTGAGGAGCTGAACCGCTTCGTGCTCCAGCCGGGGCTACAGGCAGAGGGGGTTGGCACCTTGCTGTGTGCCGGCAGCCTCCGTGGGGGAGTGTTTGGGGTGTCTCGTTTTCCCCTGCCAGCATCCATCTGCTCCCTGAACCTTTTCCCATAAACTCCCACAGCTCCTTCCTGGTGTTTAATCAACACCCTCTACACCTGCGTGGGTTTGGGGCTGGGAAAGGTTCACCCCATGTTTTTGTCGGTGTGTGTTACAGCCCGGAGGGTTGTCCTGGCTCTGGGGTGTCCCCACTCCCTGGGGACCACAGCCCGTGCTGCTCTGCGCCGCAGGGGCTGCTCCCCAGTGGCTTTGGGCACAGACGATCTGTCGGGGACCTTGTGTGAGCAAGGCAAAGGGTGCAAGAAGGAGAGAAGCAAGGGTGTGACCCCAGGGTGGCGTGGGGACAGCCCGGGGCTACCCGTGGCATCCCTGGCAGTGGCATGGGTGGCCCCCAGCTCTCCTGCCTGCTGCCGCCTCCACGCTTGCTTGTAGGAATCTTGTCCGGCTGGTTTTGCTCTGGGCATGGCCAAATCCAGCGCAGGGTCAACAATTAGCGCTCCAGCACAGCACAGCAATCGCTCGTCCAGCGATTAGCGCTGGGGGGAGCCAATCGCCCCAGCTTGGTTCCCACAACCAGCCGGCTGGTGGGGCATGGTCCAGAAACCAATTTGTCCCCAGAGCCGGGTAAAGGCTCGGCTCGGCGTGTCCCGGCGTCTCGGAGGAGCCAGGAGAGGAGCTGGGCAAAGCGAGGAGGTGGCCGGGAGCGTGTCCCAGCACCTGTGACTCCCTGCGCAGCCCTGTGGCTTGCTGTGTGCCGGCGGGTGGCCGCCTGCGTCAGCCCCACCATGGGAGAAGTAAAACCTTTGCCGGAGCGTGACGTTTGTCAGGTTGGTAACTTCCTGCTGAGCTGAAGCAAGTTAATAACAAATCCTTCGGGGACCTTCTCCTCCCCGGTGCTTTTGGCAGGATGGAGGGTTGGTTTTTCTGGGCAGCTGATGAAAGTGGCTTTTCTTGCCCTGCCCGTGCCGGCTTCCTGCTCTCGGGGTTGGCAATGTCACCGCGGCAAACTGTCCTCTTGCGTCAGCGCTGCTGTGGTCTGGAGACGGCGGGGAAATGCCCTCCCACTGTGACACAGCTCCTGCTGCCACCAGCTTCGTGCCGGGCAGGGACGGAGCCGTTCCCGGCACTGCAGCACGTGCGCGGGGTCCTGCGTTGTGTGGTCGCATCCAGGCCTGGAGAGCTGTTTCGTCCTGGGGGCTTCCCTGCCTAGTCCGAGCTTCTTGTCATTGCGTCCCATTGCCGGAGCATGTCCTTGCCTCTTCCTTCTTGCTCGCCAACCAAGGTTTGTCCATGCATTCCCGGTGCAGATGGTTTTCCCTAGGGATGCTCGTGTCCCCATGCTCTCCTGGGTGGCTCTGGGGTTTTGTGTGGGAAGGACACAGTGGCTGCTGTGGGCCCAGGGGTATGAGTGTGTGGGCACACAGGGCAGGGAGGACCATGGGGATAGGAGGGTCGGGGTGCCACGGGGCAGCCCCACTCCTCTCCCCAGAGCCATGTGCTGCTGCCAGGCTCGGTCACAACCATGTCAGTTCTCTGCAACCTGCCCGAGCCCCCGGGGCAGCCTGGGGAGCTGCGCACCAAGTGTCCACTGCCCAGACACTGCCCTCACCCCTTCTCCCTGCCGCAGCAGCCGGAGCTGGTGCTCCCTGGCAGACCTGGCATTCCCATTGGCAGAGTCAGGAAAAATCCCCTCCCGCCCCGGCAAGGGAGATGCTGTGCCACCACAACCTGCATGGCATGAGGTTTCCACGGCAAGTTCCTGCCGTGGTCACTTCCACACCCTGAAAGGTCTCTGCGGGTGTACGAGTGACTGGTTCCAACGGGGGTGTGTACGTGTGTGCGTACGCCGGGGCAGAGGTGTGGTTTTGTGTCTTGCTCATATTTAGCAGATGTAAGGACTGGGAAGCTCTGGTGCGAACCACGGGTCTGTCTGCCTGGCGTCCTGCCTCTTGCTCATGGCAGAAGGTAGCAGAGCCTCCGGCTTTGGCTCCAGCCAGCTCCGAGCTTTCCTTCTGCATGCAGAGGTAGGGTTGGTTTTGTGATGTACATTGATTTGTGTTTATTGATACTGAATTCATCTGTAGTTTTGCATGTCCAGAGCGTCTTCCAGAAAGTTAGCTTAGCTCTGAAAATCTCTCTCTGCCACCTTGCCGTTGTGATTGCTACAGGTAATCGTTCTGCCTGTTAGAAAGTGGAATATCTGCCTAATTTGTCTGTTACCAGTCACTTCCTGGTCTTACAAAAGTTGATTTTATACTTTCTTTTTTTTTTTTTTTTTTTTAAGAAAGAGGATGATGTGAATGGGCTGCAAGAACCAGGCGAGATGGACGGAGAGCTGCCCTGCGCTGAGGTGGACGGAGAAGTGTCCTCTGCTCCAGAGGATCTGGGAGGAGAGATGCCCTGTGTGGAGAGCGATACCGAAGGAGAGGTTTCCTGTGCTGAGATCGACACAGAAGGAGAGATGGCCTGTGCTGACACCAACACAAAAGAAGGGGCACCTTGTGCTGAAAGCAGTGTGGAAGGCGAGCTGCCTGGCACCGACAGCAATGGGGAAGGGGAGAAGCCCTGTGCCGAGAGCGACGAGAAAGGAGAGGCATCTTGTTATGAGAGTGATGGGGAAGAAGTACCGGACACTGACATCCCTGCTGCTTCAAAGAAGATGTTTTCAATTTCTTCTCCCTTGCGAGCGATCATCCGCCTGCGACGACGATACTGGGTGCAAAAGAAAAGCCGTCTGCATTTAGAGCTCCCTCGAGAAAAATCCTCAGAGCTTGCCCACGCGAGGCTGCTTCAAAGGCAGCTTTCCCTGACCCGAACTGGCCTGTATGGCCCTTCCATGTCCTTCCTCAATCAGAGCAGCTTCGAAACTTCCCAGTACTTCACCTTTGACACATCTGTAGAACAGTATGCTATGAAAAAATGCAGGCGGAAAAAGAACCGAAGGAAATCTAGAATAGTCTTGTATCCAGATAAAACAAAAAGATACCTTCCAACAGAGGAGAAGAGCAAGGCAAAACGCTGCCTCCTCTTGCTCATCGTCATTATCTTCTTCCAGATTCTCAATGCGATAGAGAACCTGGATGATAACCTTCAAAAATACGACCTAGATGGTTTGGAGAAAACAATGCACCGGGAAGTATTTGGGCAGAAGGTTGCTGTGGAAAGTATTATGGAATTACTGAAAGACTATCTGGCTACCCACATACACAACAAGCCTCTAGTAATCTCTTTAAATGGCCCGACAGGGGTTGGGAAGAGTCATGTTGGCTGGCTGCTGGCCAAACATTTTCGTTCCGTCATGGACAATGACTTTGTGCTTCAGTACTTTGTTATGCATCACTGCCCCAACGGGGTGGCTCCTCTCACTTGCGAAATAGATTTGTCTAAGAAAATTTCTGACATGGTTACAAGAGCCGAAATAGAAGAGAAGATACCGTTGTTTATTCTAGATGAGGTTGAACTCATGTCTCCAGTCCTGCTGGATACTCTCAGCCGATTCTTCGAACCCAATCAAACTAATGAGTTCCTCAATGCCATCTACATTTTAATAAGCAACATAGGAGGTGGTGAAATAACAAAGTTTGTTATCCAGAATGCATCTGCTGAGCTTCTGCATCAGCAAAGGGGAGTTGAAGAGCTGCTGAATATTGTCCAGCCTGTACTGATCGATGCCCACCCTCTCTGGAAGTCTGCGGACATCATCCCATTTATTCTTCTGGAGAAGAGTCACGTCATAAACTGCTTCCTAGAGGAGATGAGGAGGGAAGGGTTGTATCCCGACCAGAAGCATATTGAAAATTTAGCAAGTCAGCTGGGTTACTACACTACAGGGGACAAGCAGTACTCCAGGATGGGCTGCAAGCAGGTTGTGGCCAAAGTCAACCTGCTGTAGTGATTTACTGAAGAGACCAAGTCCTGCTCTCAGGATTTGCACAGTTCTGGGCTTATGGAGGAGTAGGTTACAGCAGCCTGTGGTCAAGGTGTCCTTTCTCAGGCCTGCACTGACTCTGTCCTGGTTGAGGTAGAGGGACGGCAGCCCGGGCTCCTCTGCAACATGGTCTCTGTTCTCCTCCAGATGCTTCACTTGTTCCTAATGTTCTGTGAAAAGGGCACAGGCAACAAAGCCCAAGTGACCTCTCATAAATTGTGAGGTGCTTTGTTCCTCACATGCTCATTTGGGATACTTTGTCATTAAGGAGCTGTGAGATGAGAACAGAACCTGCGGGATATAAACAGGAGGAGGAAATAGCAACTGGGTTACTGCCCCTGCAGTACACGTCGCTGTGGCTCACTCCTTCTCCAGGCTCACAGTCTTCAGCTCTTTGCTTTTCTTGGTCCTGGCTGGTGATGTGCAGAGCAGAGGCCGCGCTGGACACCTGGGACAATTGAAGGAATATTTGTCTCCTCATCCCCCAGACGCGTGGGCAGTCAGAGCTCTGCTCTCTCCAGCTCCTACATGGCCATGTGCTCCAGGGACTGCTTTTTGGACCTGATCCTGAGCTGCTGCTCTTCTGAGCTCATACCTGAGCTCACCTTTGGCACATCCAGCGAGATTTCTGCCCTGCAAGTCTGTTTGGGCTCGTCTGGAAGACTCTCGGCTGTGCCAGTCGGTGCAGAAATAACCACTGGATTGTTTCAGGTCTGGTGGTGGCAACTTGTCCTGAGAGCTCTTCTGCTTTTTGCTTCTGGGTACACTTCACCACGCTCATTATCTAGAAATCCCGAAATAGCAACTGACATATATTAAGCAACACACACTGGAAAAGACAGTTTGGGCTGTCTGGGCTGAGAGCAGTGGGAATCCTGGGCTTGTTCCTACACCCACGAGGCCGAGAAGAGGTTCTGTGCCATTGAGACCCTGGAGAGAACATGCTGCCTGGAAGGACCTCAGGAAAAGCACATGTCCTTGTTTTGAGCAGGCAAACCGAGCAGATATTTATGACATTGCTTTTTCAGGTTTTGGTTTTGTGCCTAAATCCCCTTCTACAAGTTGCTGTGAATTATCATGTACGTAATCCTGTGGATGTTTGCACTGGTTGTTTGATTTGCCTCTTTGTAATTGTTGGTCTCCGAAGTCTTCCGTCACAAACTCCTGCTTCCAGAGCTATTGTCAGGAATAAATCCAAACTATCCTGAATAAAATAATTCAAAGTACATTTCCTTTTTCTGACTGAAATGCAGGTTTCTTCCCAAATTTCTCTTTGGGACTGTGTAGCTGCATTGCTGTGCCTGCCTTCCCAGTGACTCGGATTGGGAGCAAGGACTACAGCTTTGCTGCCTGCATTTTGCAGCCCACCTCGGTGCAGCGTGTGTGTGCGGCTCCTCGGCGTGCTCGTGGTAAGCCCAAACCCCACACAGCACGGCAGAGCCGCAGAGCTCCTGCATCCCCCAGAGCTGCACAGGGCATCTAGGCTGGAGGCCGGGGAAACGTGTCCTTGGCTGGGCTGGAAAGCCTGCCCGTGGTTTCTCCTCTTGAAATTATCCACTGGAGGAGTGTTTTTCTCCTGCAGAATAGCCCATGAGGGCAGCTGGGCAGAGAGCAGGAAGCTTGCATGGTTTAGGGGAAAGGCTCTGGATAAAACGAAGCCACCTTCTAGATGCAAGGGTCCACAAAGAGCGAGGTGTGTGAGCTGGTTTCCATAGCTTAGTGTCACACTATTAACAGGACAGTTAATATTATAGAACCATAGAATGTGTTGCATTGGAAGAGACCTCTAAAGGCCATCCAGTCCCACCCCCTGCAGTGACCAGGGACATCTTCAACCAGATCAGGTTGCTCAGAGCCTCATCCAGCCTGGCCTGGAATGTCTCCAGGGATGGGGCCTCCACCCCCTCTCTGGGCAACCTGGGCCAGTGTCTCACCACCCTTATTCTGGATAAGAAACGGAAACAACCCAGGAATCAGGATTCCCTTCCAGCTGTGAGAGGGACAGAGGTTCTTTCTGGTTTCTTCTATCAAGGGCTCTTTTTTCTGAGGCAGGAGCTCAAAGCCCAAAAGTATGACAGGAGAGGTAAGCGTCACCCAAACCGTCTGGTTTTGGGAGCTGAAAATGCCATCAGTGTCTGCAGTGCTGGGCTGCAGGGGTGCTGCTGGAGCAGGCACCCATGGACGTTGGATTGCAGATGACCTTTGTTGTGGCGTCGGGACAGGCAGCAGCGCTGATGGCAGTGCTGCCTTCACAAGGGAGGGTTTTCAGGCTTCCAAGGGGCTGTAGGTACTGTGGGGATCCCTGAGTTGTTCTAGTGGGGAGTTAGACTCGGTTTTGGCTGTCCGCACTTGTCGTCTGCCCACGGGGTGTTTAGTCATGCCAGAGGCCCCTGGGTGCCTCTGCAGTCATCACCCCCTGCGAGAGGGGAGGGTGACTTTGAGTGGAACTGGGCATCTGCGCAACTTGTTTTCACCCCTCTAAGATTCACTGGCCCTGAACCTGGAGTCCCAACCCAGCCCCAGGTGAGCTGCCTGAGCTTTGCTGAGGCACCAGCCCATGCCCTTGTACCCCACAGCAGCTGGACGCTGGGTGGCTCTGGGCTCACCCTGAGCAGCTCAGCACCCTTAGGCTCAGCAGCCCAGGGCCCCTCATGCCTCCGATCAGGGAGACTGGGGATATAGAATCATAGAATTGCTAGGTTGGAAGGGACCTTTCAGATCATCTAGTCCAACCATCAACCTAACTCTGACAGAAAACATCACTGAACCATATCTCTAAGCACTACATCTACCTGCCTTTTAAAAACCTCCAGGGATGGTGCCTCGACCACTTCCCTGGGCAGCCTGTTCCAGTGCTTGACAACCCTTTCAGTGTAAACATTTTTCCTAATATCCAGCCTAAACCGCTGTCTCACCTTCCCCTCCACCTCACCCCACTTCTGCACACCAACTCCCTCCCAAAGCAAAGCTGTATTTTGCAAAAGGCACGGGGTGCACATGTCCCTGTGCACCGTGAAAATCTGCCAAGGTCTTTGCCTCCCACAAAGCTCCTCTCAGCGCTAAGAAGTGGGGCTCAGCTTTTCATTGCATGGAGACCACGTCCTCCTTTGGCCAGTGCTGGTGAGGACAATCTGGCCAATCCCTCACACGCACCCAGCCCGCGTGGCAGCTTGTGCCTCTGGAGGCCTCCATAAGAAAGCACAGGAACCTTCAGGCCATGGAGAGGATTTTTCCTGCCAGAAGATAAGGATGTCTGGCCAGGTTTTCCCCAGTTCCAACTTGCCCCAGCACTTGAATCCCAGCTCAAATGGCTCTTCAGGTTGTTCCCAACCCCAGTCTCCCCCAGAATCCCAGCTCTGTTCATACTGTCACCAGTCCCCAGGCTGCCCTGAGATCCTTTGCAAAACCACCAGCCCTTCCAGGTGCTTTCAAGGCAGTGGAGCTGGCACGTGGGCAATCCGCAGCGCTGAGCACCAGGAGACCGACGGCTCATTTCTCAATGCTGGGTGCGAAGGAAGCTGGTCTAAGGGAAAGGAACAGCTAAGGAGACTTAAACCTCTTGTTCTCCCATAATGGCTGTGCCAGTGCTACTGAGGTTCTCCACCTCTGCTCGGCACAGGAGCACTCTCATGCTGCCTGAGAGCCAGGACAACCTCTCTGAGGAATTGCTCATCACCGCAGCTGCTCCCGCACATACCTGGCTAAGCCCATACCATAGGATGCCTCCTGAAAAGCTGGTTTGATGAGCCCAGCTAGCAAAGTAAACAGCTTGTCCTGCAGCACGTCTGAGCCTGGAATCTGGGGACCAAAGCAAGAGAGCACGGTGGCTTGTCCTTGGTCCCACTCTGTCTCTTGGAGGCTTGGATGTCCCTGGCATGGGACCCAAGGCTCTCCTGGGGAGCTTTTACTTGACGGGTATGGCTGAGACGCCAGGTGCATGGTGAAGTGCTTTCGCCACAGACTTTTTCCCTCCTTAGCCTGATGTGGATTTCTTCATCCATTTCCATTTTCCAGGGAAAATGCTGGTTGAGCTGGAGGGATGGGACTGAAACTGAAGGATGGGGAGAACCCCCCCAGGCTGGGGCGCTTGGACTGCTCATCCTGCTCTTCCCCTGCACAGCCGAGCTGTGAACTGAAGGGCCGGTAGACAGCCTGGACTCCCTCGCTTTGAGAGCATCCCACATGCCTCCCCTGCGCTGGCGGCTCCCTTCCCCTGCTGAAGGGCTCATTTTCTTCCAGTAGTGCTGGGTCCCACGGGTCCGAGTCACCAGGACGGGTCACCCTCCTGCCAGCTCTTGCTTCCTAATGCACCATGGTACACCACCTGATGGAGATGGGGGACTGCAGAGGGTACTGTGCTGTGTTGTCCATAGCCTCATCTATCTATAAAGGATCTCTTCAGCCCTTCTTTACTCTTAATAGCTTCTCTGTAATCAAAAGATCTAGAAATACGGCTTTGTGGGAGACACTGCTAGGGTTAAGAAGAATTGCTGTGGCTGCACCTTTGTCCTGTGCCTTCATCCAGCTCCTCTGGATGCCCCAGGTGAATGGGGGCTGCCTGACATGAGGGAGCTGTCACATAGATCCGCTATGGATGTGGCTGTAGGTGGCACTGGGAAGGCTTTCTCCGCTGGCAAGAACTCCTTCTGAGTCGGGTACTTTCCTGGTGTGGCTGGAGCAGTGATTTATGGAGAGCACTGCATTTGGCCTTGAGCAAAGCACAGCTTGTTCAGTAATTAAAGCACCACTGGGATAACCTTTCCTCATCACAGGCTGGCGGGGGCTCATGGGGAGACCAGCAGGTATTCTGCGCCCCGCAACTGCATCCCAAAGCCAGAGTGGTGTTTGGGCCAAATTCCCTTTTTGCATTTACCCCAGGGGAAAGTGCAGAGTGATTCCAAATCGGTGCGGAGTGAGGATGTGGGAACAGCCGCCGTTACTGCCCATGAGAGCATGGCAATGATAAAAGAGGTTTAAAGTAAATATGAAATAGTGCGTGTCTTGCACAGGATGGAAATTGTGACCACATTGGCCTGCTCTGTGCTGAAGGCTTTCCTGGGGCCAGGCTCAGGTCAGAGGGCCCCAGGACACAAGCTGCATTCCCATCACATGCTGTCAGACCCTGACAGAGCACCTCCCAATACAGAAGATGGACCAATTTGTGACAGCTCTGAAGGCAGTAATTTAGTCTCCCCCACGTCAGGCTCACCTGACAGCTCCTCACACCCCGCAGGCTAAGTAACCCTATTTAAGCTCAGCTGGAGCCATCAGTCCCTGTGGGAGCTGTGCTTGGGGGATGCTGGTATCCAGTTCAGCTCCACCTGTGCCTGGACTATGGGCTCTGCTGATCCAAGACCTCAGCCTCCACCCTGATATTTCATCTTGCCCCATCACCATGGACCTGCCTGGCCATTGCTGGCCCTCATCTGTGGCTTCTCTTCCTGGCTTTGCATTGGACCCATCTCATCACTGTGGTGTTGCTGGATCTGGACTTCTGGGTTGCCCTGGACTCTTGATTGGATCTGGCCACTGTCTCTGACCTGCCCTGATCTTCCATGCAGGTACCAGGGAATGCACTCTGCTGGACCTGGGGTCCCACTTGCTCCCTCCTCCCTGAGGGAGCAGCCCTGCTCTTGCTGTCCCCTGATATGGGGGCACCTTGGTGTAGGGGGCCAGGAAAGACCACCAGGCCAAGTGTGCAGCTGGTGGGGAACACTGAAGGGGACTCTGTGGCCAAGGCACCAATTGCATTTTCCCCACGGATGTCTAAACCTAGAGTGGAATGTGACATCCCTCCCTTTGGCACCAGCTGTGTCCAGGGCATGCCCCATGTTGGCAGAGCTCCTCCATGGTGCCAGAAGACCCCCCTGAGCTGGGGGACGTGTGGTTCCCAACACCTGCACCTCCTTCCCTGCCAAAGCATCTTTGTTTTGGGTTGCAGGACAAATTGCTGGGGCTGTCCGGGGAAGGGAGCAGCCTGGGGTGATGCAGCATGTCAGCAACCTGGCTGGCGAAGGTGTCACCCGTGGTGTACTGTGGGGTGGGTGTGCACTCCAGCATGCTGCTGCAGACCCACCCCTGGCTACCTGGCCTGTGGTCTATCCCAATGTCATCTCTTTTCCATGCTGGTGTTGGAGATGCCCGCCCTGAGCTGTGTGTCGTGCCTGATGGATAACCCACCACGGTACCTTGTGCCCAGACGTGGGTTGAAGCTGCTCCCTCCCACCCAGCCCCAGGGACCACCAGGCACATGCTTGTCCTTACCACATCAACTGGCAGTGGGTGGCACTGGGGTGTCGTGCCTGTGGCTGCTCCGGTCAGACACCGTACACAGGAATCATGATGCCTGGACAAAGCACAGGCTCCCAAAATATGGAAATAGCAAAGTCCTCCCTGCTGGGATCAGCACTGACGTACACAATTCTGTTGATAGCTTCTCCGGTACCTGTGAGTGTTGCCCAAGTCCTTGCTCAGCTGCAGGGCTTTGTCACTTTGCAGTCAGCCACCGGGGCAGTGTCCCTGCTCTGTTTGGTACCCACAGCCCTGCTTGCCTGTAGGACCATCATCATGGATGACCTCCCAGCCAGGCTCTCCATCCTCCAGTTGCAGGAGGACGCTTAGTTGTTCCTGAGAAAGAGCTGAAACCTGGAGACTGGTTGACCCTCAATTTGCTGCTACACTCAAGTTGGGACGTCTTTCTTTTATACAGACAGTGATAATGACCTGCTTTCCCCAAGCTGATGGGCTTGGAGCACTGCAGGCAGGAGCACTGTGGCCGGGGTTCTGGGGTTCTCGGGGTGCTCCTGTACCAGGGACGTGGCTGCCTCCTCCACACGCTCCGGGGCTGTGGGAGTATGAACAGGATTTGCCTGATGTTTCTCCGTGGACATGGCTCAGCTCCAGCCAGAGGAAGGCAGGTGCACGCACACATTCTGCGCGAGCTCTGGCTAACTTCAGCTGCCTACAGGAAAAGAGATTTGTGTTTAAATGTTCCTAAAAAGGAGCCTAATCCAAGTCGTCCCCATTAATCAAAGCGAGCCTGTCTAAAGCCGCCTCCGGAGGTGGGTGCTGGCTGACGTGGTCAGCCTGGCTGCGAGGCTGCGTCCTCCCTGGGATTTGTTTTTGCCGTGGGAAGATGTATCAGTGATGGCACAGTGTTGGACCAGAGCTGCTCTGTTACACACCACAGCATGGTGCCAGCCGTGCTGGGCCTGCCCGGTCCCCGAGTGCTGCAGGGGCTACTCCTGCTGCAGCGTGTCTCCCCAGCAGGACCTTGGCCTCGCTGGCTGGTGCCTCTGGTCATGATGGCTCTACCAAGACGAGCAGAAGTTGTGTGACATCGGCCTGGGGCACCTGAACAGTGTTTGCAGATAGATGCAAATCGGGGTATCACTTAGAGGGGGTGCAAGGGTGAATACCAAGGGGTGGAACGCAGAGAGGCTCCTGCTTATACTTACTTCTATAACAGCCCAGGGCAGCTAACTTTGTATATGCCCAGTGGAGGGTCAGAAGTGGGAAAGTGTGAAGGAATTGCACCGTCAGGGAGGAGTGGACAGGGCAGGTGACCCAAAACTGACCAGCAGGGTATTCCATCCCATGGGCATCATGCTCAGTATAAAAGCTGAGGGCTCAAAGGGCTCAGCTTCTTCCTTCAAGGGCCAGTGTTCAAGGAGAACTCTGTTTGTCCGTCTTTGGTCCTGAATTGTGTGTTCCTGAATCCAGTTCCGGAGTTCAGCTCCCGTCCATCACTGAGTCCAGTCTGGGACTTTCCCAGTGCTGCTGCTGATGTGATCATCATCCCAGGAACTCGATACAGGTTGTATATATTGTATATATTTCATTATTTTCTTTTTTTGATATGATTATATTTTCTTGTTGTTATTTTAATATTTTTATTAAAGTAGTTTAGTTTCTTTTCAACTCACAAGTCTCTCTGTCTCTCCTTTTCTTTCCTCTGAAGGGGGATGCTCCCCCTTCTCTAAAGGGGAGAGAAGTAAAAGAGAGTGTCTGTCGTTTGTTTTAGCGGCCAGCCCAGCCCAAACCACGACAGATCCCTAGAAGGTTAAGTGCTTTGTTGCTGTGTTGTTCCTGTGGTCTCCAATAAACAGATGAGCTGCAACCAGGAAAGCAAATTTTAACATCAGTGACAGCAGGGGAAGATCATGGGCTGCAGTAGGGGAGAAAAGAGCAAGGAGAGCTCAGGTAAGTGAGAGGTTTCCCAATAGCTGTGAATGATGCAATTCATCTAAGCGTGCAGAGAGAACTGTCTACAACGGCTTTTCAGACCATGTGGAGACGGGATGAGCCTCTGAAAGGTGTAGGGAGGACAAGCACTTCAACATTTTCCAAGTCAAGTTGTGACCATAGAGTCTAATTTCCTCCTCTGGCAGGATATTCCAGGAAGAGCTGTTAATGGTTACTGGAATAAACGGCAAGGAGTTTTCCAGAGCTGCGGAAATTCAATAATCCCCAAATGGTGGGGAGGACAGAGGTGGGAGCTTACCTGCCCATTGAGTTTGGAGGGGATGGTATTGGAGGGGGGCTGGGAGGCTTGCAAGCATTGCAGAATACAGACTTGGGATGAAAAGCATAAATTGGAGGAAAGGTCTGGAAGAAGGTGCTGCAGAGGAGGGTGGGAGTGAGCAAATGCACGTTCCAGGACGGGGAGGGCGAAGGGCTGGAAGGAAAACAAGCCTGGGGGGGATCGCAGAGCTCACGCTTCGCACGGAGAATAACACCACGGGGTTGTGAGAAAGGCGAACATCCCATCAAAATGTATAAATAGGTGTGTTGCATATGCAAGGGATGAAGTAATGCGGGGCCACGCGCGGCGCATCGCTGGAGCACTCTGGCCTTATTTGGGCACCCTCCTGGGGAGGGAGCCCCCAGCACTGCGCGGCACCAGCTGTCTCGCCCGCAAAAGTGAGCTCCTGGAAGGGAGCGAGCAAGGGGGGGCTTGTGCAGCCTGCGGAAAGTTTCAGGTGAAGCACGATAAGAGGTTTCAAATAAGCAAAAGGCTGGCAGAAAGGAGAGACAGGAGCTTGATTCGCCTGGTCCTCCTTGGGCAGGGTGGGGAGTTGGCTCCAGAGAGTGAGATTTAGGTTAAACTTCAGGAAAATTGCTGCAGCCGCGGCAGTGAAGCCCCAAAATGGATTGATCAGAGCAGCTGCAGAGTTGCTGCCACTGAACCTGGGGACAGAGATTGGTTTAGCCACAGCCACAGGACTTTGCCTCGGTGGTCTCACAAGGTCCCACTTTGCCTGTCTTCTGTCACCCCTTGGTGCCTGCCAAGGGTTCAGCTGTAACATTCTCCTGCCCAGCACACAACTGGTCTTGCTTGCAGTGTTTAGGCTTTGCAGAGCTCACACCAATTTAACATTACTCCTCTGTAATGGGTTTGTTTCACTTCCTAAAATACCTGGATTTAGGTGCAAAGCTTCAGGCACCTGCATCTGAAAACCGTCAGCTGGGAAGTGTGGTGAGATCAGCAAGTAACTCCCCAAAGGGATGGATTTCCCAGGTGGGATGAGTTAGAAGGACAAGGGAATAAGCCAGCATTGAAACTAGGGTATGCAGAAGAGTTAACGGTATAACTGAACTAATCTAGAACCTCTTTTTCTTTACCCTTGACACTTTTCCCTTATCAACTCAGTTTAGTAGTTATTAGATATGATTTTAGAGTCTACATCTACAGCTACCTCAAAGGACTTGCAGCCATCTCCAGGAAGCTCCTGTAGAAGGGGCAGATGTCCCCAGCATGGTTGGATATCCTCCGGTTACAGATGTGGATCTGGTCGGTGGCTCCCTGTGTCACTGTGCAGGAGTGGAGCTCTGCAGCGTGGGACTCGGCATCAGCTCCTGCTCCTCCTCCAGCTGCAGGGATCACTGCAAAGAGACACTCGGGGCTCCGTGCAGGATACACACATCCCAGGATCTTCTGTGGATGCTATTTTGAGTTTACTGACACCGCGCTTCCTGTGCTGTTTTATCAACCGATCCCTCGGGCTGGGATTCAGCTGCCCTAATTTCTGCATCTTGAGGAAGTCTGAGTAAGTCTGCCTGGGACTTCCCCATCCCTGCCTCCTGGAAAGAGCCTGCTTGGGAACCCGGGCCTGGGAAAAGGCTACCTGGAAATCCTTCCCTGAGCCACGGCTCCTGCTGCGGGCTCCCTGGGTAGGGTCAGACCCCCGGGGCCATGTGGTGCCCACACAGCCCCCAGGTTATTCCAGCTGACTGCAACTCTGTGCTCCCTGATGCAAGAGCTTCAGCTGTCAGCCTGCTGCTGATGGAAGCTACCACCACCACATCCCACCCCTAGCCATGCTGTCATCATACCCAGCCATCCTCACCCAGGATCTTCCATCTAGGACAGAGTCAGTTCCTGCAGGCTGAACTCATGCTAAGCAGCAGCAGCTGTGGGCCAGGCACTGCTTAGTTTGCTGCTATAGCTGTGGAAGCAACCACTCTGCTGCCCTGAGCTACAGGGCATCTTTGTGGGTGCATCTTGCCCTGCACTTGGCTTTTATTGCTAATGGTGCACACCCCTGCTGGGGCTTTACCCCACGGATGTGCCTGGAGGGACCATCGTGTTCTCCACATCCCCGGGTCCCAGCCTCGCTGCTCCAGCCTGGGGCACCTCACCAGATCCCCACAGCTTTTGTTCTTGTTAACTTTTTGGCAACAGCTCCAGCTTTCCCAGAGGGGCATAAAGGAACCAGTCCTAAGGAGCCCATCCTTCACCAGAACCTGGCACCTGACCCCCCATGAGATGTGTGTGCATCTTTGTGGCCAGCAAGTGATATGTGAAAGAAAAGGTAAAGCATTAGCTGCAGTCAAAACCTCTGTTTCCACCTGTACCTTTGCCCCTCTCCTGCTCCTATAACGTGCTGCACCATCCAAAGGCTCTCATTCAAACCAGACCCATGTGGTACCTCACCTGTTCTTCCAAGCAAAAAAGAAAAAAAAAAATCTTCAAGATCTTGGAGAAAGATGTTCCCAGAACTTATGGCTGTCTCTTAAACTCTCACCCAGCACAAAACCTGTGTGCAGGTACAAAAGGAGATGCAGGCATGACTCTCCAAAATTGGGGAATCTGGTGCTGTGTTCCCACCCAGCCCTCCCCAGCTTCCACATTTTTACAACATGGCTCTCAGTTTCCCAGTAGCTTTTCCTAGGCTGCAACCGAAGAGGTATGGACCCCTGTTAGCTGGCATGAATTGTCGTTACTACCGCATGCTGTTTCTGATATATCTCAGCAAACCACCCAGTTCTTCCCGAGATGACTTCATGTATTGGCCCTGTGGGATCAAGGTTTCTGAGTCACAGGCTTGCTTTGCTTTTGCCGAGGTCCTGCCACCTCTCTGGCCCTGCGGGGGCCTTGGAAAGTCAGTTCTGAGCTCTTGCTTTGAGCATAAGCTTGTCCTTGGCTTCAAGGTTGTTGCTTCTCTCCCCAATGAGAAAAAGGTTTGTGTGCCTTGGGTTTGCTCCAACTATTTCAGATGATGTAATGAGCTTTTCTGCCCCTCCCTGCAGACTTCTTGAGCACAAACAGCACTGCGCTTCTTGGGTGTCTCGAGGTCAGAACACGGTACTGAATGTTGCAGAGCACCTTGGCCTAACGTGACCCAGTGTCCTCAGCTCCATCCGTGCTATGGGCTCTGTCATCTTCAGCTGTAAAAGCCACCCCATGCTGGTCCTGTTACTCCCATGACCCATGTCAAGGTCTTTCATGTTGTACCCTTACGCCAAAGATCCAGCACCTCCACCTCTGAATGCTGTTCCTGATGCATCCGAGGCTCAGTTTTTGGCTTTGGTGATCTATTGGTGAAATACGCTGAAGTCTCTGAGTTAGTAGAAGCTGATGAAATCCAATTCTTTGGATCCAGCTCAACAGAAATTGTTTTTCCTTTCCTTGCACCTGGTGGGCAGAAGATGTGCTTCTTGCGGTGCTGATTCATCTTAGTTCCTCTCACTTGAGGAGGATCCAGTGACCTGCTTGGACAAGCTCACCTGGGAGTTATAAATATATCCCTGTGTAATACTCACATGACAATAAGCTAATGGGTAATGATGATTGCCAATAAGAACAGGATTTGTCCCTACAGGTAGAGACCCCTCTTCCTGGGGCTCGTTTTGAGGGTGGGTTATTACTTGCTTCCCTACAGCCAGGTGCTGGTGAGATGGATTAGGCGCATGAGAGGCACAAGATGTGGAACTTAACTTCACTGGGAAACCTCTACGTGATTAACACAAAGTGATGCCGTTGGTGCCAGAGCTGGAGTCAGCTTCTGGCCGGGCTGCGTTCCTGTCCATCAGGAGCTGCCCGTTACCTGCACTGAGCTGAACACAGCTCGTGTGATGGGACAGCTGGGAGAAACTAAGTCGATCTGTCTCTCCCCTTGGATATGATCCCAGTTGAAATAGAGGGGATAGTTGAATGTAATATTGAATTTTTGATTTTTGGCCTTTAACAGCCACTCTTCACTCAACATCCAGGTGTATTCGGTGTCCAGCGTGGGCAGCTGCCTGTGGCACTATCCCCTCTGAGCTGAGCTGAGACAGCCTGAAACCCACGGCCTGGGAGTGGGAGGATTCGTTACTAATCCCCCGTCTGACTCATGGGTGTGTTGGGACCAGGGTGGGTCCGAGGGCTCAGGCACCGTAGGGCAAAGCAGCAGCAATCCACATGAATTATTTTCTTCTTATAAGCCACTTACGTGATTTAGGTGCTGCCTGGCAATATTGTACCAGTCATGGGAGGCGGATGCGGGGCAGGTAGTGCAGCGAGGACACTGCCACTGAGCACAGCTTTAGCTGTCAGAGTTAAGGGACAAGCCATTTTATCCCGCTCTGACCAGCTTCCATGAGAGATGCTGGCTAAAGATGCTGCTTCAGCCAGTTCCTTACATCTTAGGAGTTGCCTTGCTGGCAGCTGACAATCGTTAGGTGATTTTGGAAGCAGCAATTTGTCTCCCAGCCCTCTGGACTTTGCCTTGTAGTGGGAGGAAAAAGATGACCAAAGACCACCGAAGTTCTGTCTTTATGCCCCATCTGTGTATTGGGTTTAAGTACTCATCTGGGCAGTGTAAGAGCATGCCCCAAGGAAGGTGTTTTTCAGCAGTGGGTGTCCTGAGGGGAGCTGCTGGCTCCAGCACTTGGTTTAAATGGGGATTAGGGATGATTGCAAAAGCCATAAGCAGTGTTGCCACATGGAATTAATGACCTTGGAGGTGCTGGCTGGTACATACCTAGAAATGGGACTCCATGTATTGTAGTCACTGTGTTAGTAGCTATGTTTTGGTTTTGCCCAAGACTTAGTTTCCAGTGGAATAAGCCTGAAGACTGGGAGTTTTCACATCATGACAGCAGGTGACATGATGGTGATTTATAATGCTGAAAGCACAGTTTGATGCCTTGTGACTTAAAGCCAACGTCATTTCATTCTTCCAAGAAGCAGAAAGCAAGCAATGTTAGGGAACCCAAAGGGCAAGCGATGTCAAAGAATAGTTTTAAAATTTGAATTTCTGCCCTTTGCTTCTTTGTGGTGGCTAAAGACTGCCTGGAACAATTTAGGAGAGATCAGGTTATATTTGATTTTACATTAGCTATCCAGAGCTGGTTGCCCAAGGCCTTTTTACAGAAGTCCATCTTTCATTCCTACCTGCTTGGTGCAGGTGTGATGTGCCCCACACTGACAAAGATATGTGAATTTTGCAGCTAAATCTTCTAAGTTCACTAGAAAAATCCCAGGGAGCTGAAGACCTCTACAGCAGATTTGTGGGCACTCGGCCCTTTCAGGCTCTATTTAGTCATCATTAGGCACAAAGAATTTGACCGTGACTGTTGTTTTCCTTTTCTGGGCATATCTGCGATTGAGCTTGCCAGCACAAGTGCTGAGGTTGCTGATTTTCTGGGGCATAGTGCTGAGATTGTACAGGGTCAGAACAGAAACTGGGGTCTCCCACTCCGTCCCTCCAGCTCAAGGCCAGAGGTTCTGGCAGCTGGGCTGGGAAGCAGGAGAGGAAGGTGAGAGTGTGCCTCTCCACGGACTCCCTTTCTGTTCTTTATAGCAGATAAATAGGTGAATTTTAATGAAGGATACACTCTCAAAAGCACTGAAATGTCTCGAGGTGAAGTTTTGTGATAGACAGCTGTAATAAAGGAGCAGAGAATTGGGGAGGAGAAAATTTTGAGCGTGCTCTTACACTCCTGTTGGCATCGAGCGCCCCTGGGCAGATACGTGGTGCTGGGGGTAGAGACATTCCAGAGCGGTTTGTGAGTCAGCCGAGCTCCTCCCATCATAACTTCACTCATCAAAGCAAGTATTTATAGCACAGGTAGGAGTAGGGAGAGAAATCAAAGAGCTTCCCAGAAAGATGCATAAATCACTCCAAGAGTTCAGCTCTGGGGTTCTGCATTTTTTGCTTTAACAAAGCTGAATAAAAGCGCTGTCATTATTACTAATATTTCTTAATATTATTTCATCAGTCTGCTTTTTGAACTAAAACCATCTTTGAGCAAAGAGCTATTTCCCTAGAGTTCTCCCAGCTTTCAGAGCTACCCCGGCAGGCTGCTAAGGACATGCTGTCTTACACCGGAGAAAATATTTTCTCCAGCACAGATCTGCTGAAAACCAATTCAGAAAGCCTGCCCAGGCCGATGTTTGCTGTCCGAACTGTCGGGAGACCTCCAGACCTTCCAACAAAGCGAAGCAGGAAAGCCAGGAAGGTGCTGTACCCAGCCCAGGTGAGAAAATACTTGCCACGTCAGGAGAAAGACCTAGTCAAGCGGTGGCTGCTCTTCTTTGCTGGCATCATCCTCATGCAGGTCTTAACTGAACATCCTGAGCAAGAGATGCTGGCTGGGGGGAAAAGCCTGAGAGAGCAGCCGCTCTGTGCACCAGCATCACTGACGGCTGCGCAGCTCGGGGCTGCGGGGAACAGCTCCAGAGAAGAAAGAGCTGTTTCAGAGGCCCCGGCGATCATTTTCTCATCACCTTATGGGCACCAACCTCTCAGGCAAACCACAGCAGACGTGCCACAACAAGCTAGGAGACAACCGCACGCCTTCTGCAGGCAATGCTTGACCAGTTTCTCCCGTGCAGAGCACTAAGCTGTGTGTGAGAAGCTGCCCTCATACCCCTGCTCTTGGACGTCAGCTCCTGGAGCACCGTCAGCAGCAGTGGCGGCCTGTGAACTCCTGCACCCCTCCGAGGGGACACCAGGACTCTGGATGCTGACACGGGGCCAGCGGTGGCCAGAAGAAGCATCGAAGAAAGCCCAGGGCTGCAGCAAGAGCCTTGCAGTTTTTACTGCTGATTCGTTTCTGACTGAGATTAGCGATCGGGGTTTCCAAGAGCGGTACAAAAAGGCTGCAGGAATTAGATTGACACTCCTGGGTCGGGTTTGTACTGTGCTAACCTGTCAGTGTTGCGTAACTTTTTTCAGTGCCTGCGTTTGCATGTTGTAATT
Source organism: Rynchops niger (assembly GCA_013400035.1). Lineage (NCBI taxonomy): Eukaryota > Metazoa > Chordata > Aves > Charadriiformes > Laridae > Rynchops > Rynchops niger. The sequence continues at coordinate 178,012 of VXBH01000022.1, forward strand.
TAGAGACAGTTCTCACAAATTAGAAGAAAGTAGCTCATCTCTGGAAGTGATGAGAGTGCAAAGGTCCTGCGCGTTTTTCCGCCTCTGTAACACTGTAAGAATAAAACTGCTAAGATCAGACTTTCACAACGTGTTTCATCTGAGATTTTAAAATTAAGTTTTCCCACCCTGCCACGTGCTGGAAAGTGCTGACCATCCTGGGGAAATAAAAGTGTCCAACCAGCAACAATAGTGGGGTCAGAGCCACAGCAGGACCCAGACACCGACACGCTGGTGCCCAGCATGGGGAGAGGGTTCATGGACCTGGGTCAGGCATGGCAAGGGGACACAACGTGAGCCTGAGCACCGGGCTAAGACATCTTCTTGGGGATAAAGCTGGGAGGCTCCTAAAGGAAACCATGGGACATGCTGGGAAAGAGGGTTGGTCAAGGGGGAGGCTGAACTAGAGATCACCAGCGGTCCCTTCTAACAAGCACTTCCACAATTTCTATGTTTATCAGGGGGTTACTGGGAGTTCAGCAGTGCTTTGTGGTTGTGTGCATGAAACGTGGGGCTGGCCACCAGTCCAAGGCAGTATGTTTGTAGGTTTTTTTGAACTGAGTGAATATGATGGTGTCTGGGGGCTACATAGCGAGGTGCAGCTCGGAGCGGGGCTGCTGCCTCCCAGCCACGAGAAGGCTGCCTGAGTTAGGAATAAAGAAATCTGGCTCAGGACCTGCTTTTGCTCCTTGTCCAGCCATGGGGCTTATTGCAAAGAGCCACTCATGGCTCCTTACTAGAAACACAGAGTCCAGGATTTTCAGTGGATGGTATTTTGAGCTTATTGAATTTCCTGGGTTGCTTTATCACCTAATCCCTGAGGCTGGGGTTCAGCTGCCCTAATTTAGGCATCCTGAGGAAAGTCTGAGTAAGCCTGCCTGGGATTTCCCCAGCTCAGCACTTTGTGAGGAGTGTGCCTGGGAGCCCAGGCCTGGTGGAAGGCCACCTGGAAAATCTTCTCCAAGCCGTGGCCCATGCTCCAGCCTCATGTATTTCATGTGTCAGGGCTCCCCCCCTGACTGTCAGTCCCAAAAGGCCTTTGCAGCCCCCAGCTTTGCCCTTCAGGTCTCCAGTCCAACCTTCCACTCTGCAGAACAGCTTCAAACTTTTGCCAAGTTGCTCAGGGCTGTGTCCGACCCAGCTTTTAAAGTCTCTAAGCATGGAGATTTCACCATCTACTTGGCCAACCTCTTACACTTTGCCTGGGACTTAATTCAGATCTTTTCCAAGCCACATGATGACAGACAGCTGGTGTGCCTCGCATAGCTGTTCACTGAGCAGCGTGTCTCAGAAAGCAGGTATTTTCATGGCACCAGCAATTAGTTTCTCAGGCCCTGGTAACAGCAGAATTCAAATGTTTCGTAATGACCTAGAGCAGCCGCATGTGACCCAGGGATGGAAGGAAGCTGGATCGCAGATACAGTGATTGCAGAAGAGCTGTGGGAAAGCCAAGTGCAGCACTGCAGGCCACAACAGAGAAGAGCAGGGAGGTGCAGCAGCTCACGGCAATTACAGAGACCTGCTTATCTGGAAAAAAAATGTAGCTGAAAAAGCTGAATCACTAATAGAATGTAGCTACTTAATTTCTACTGGCGAAAAAAAAAAAAAGAGCAATCTGTCTGTGTGCAGAGGAGGAGCTGTCTGGAGTCTGGAGCAGCTGGGACACAACTTCTGGGAGCGGTGGTCAAGGATGAGCCCTTCAGAAGGGCTCTACATGCCTCGTGTGGGCGGGGAAAGACATGCAATCACAAGAAATAACTGAATGGGGAGTTTTGTAAAATTCTGGAATTGTAAAGGTCGTTGATAATAAAAAGAGCTTTCAGCAATGGTGGTGTTGGTGCTGAACTCTTTCAGAGTTGATGGCAAACTTGGCGATCGAGGACTTTCCCAAAGCCCAGCATATCCCCGAGGCATCACAAGAGGGCAGCAGAGACAGAATGTCAGCAGGACCCAGGAGGCTGTGCCTGCAGTGTTTGACACCCAAATATGACACCGCAATGGCGCATACACAAGAAATTGCTGAGGATGCTGTCGGTACCTTGCAGAGAGCTGATGTGGTGGGAAAACAAAATCTATCAAAATCAATTAACATGCTGGGGCAGAACCCAGCAAAATATATACAGAGATGCCTTCAATATAAAAAAAAATCCCATCAAGTCTTACAGGTGAGAAGTTTTATTGTTCCATACGGCGCAGGACAGCGAGCTGAGGTATATGGTAATGCAGATGTAACAGAGACCACCATCAACCAACATCCAAGCCAGACATTCACAGCCTAAACTAACGCAACCACTGAAAATTCTTTTCAGACCTGGTCGCTTGAATGAGCTAAATATAAAAAGGACCGTGGCAATCAGTCTCTTGCATGGTCTAGTGGTTTCATGTAGTGGTCAGCCCCTACTCCTGCCTGTTACATTCCTGTTTGCTGCAACAGCTGCCTTTGGCAGGGTGTAATGTGGAGAGGACCATCTCCGGCCGCAGGCAGGAGCGAAGGACAGTGCTAGGAGTGCACGTCCCAGCTCTCAGCATGGTGCTGTGAGTGCTGTTGCGCTGCTGACCCTCGCCCAGCCCTGCTGTAGCTACTCCCAGGCCTGTGCACCACCAGGGCCGTTTAGAGATATGTGCACCAGGTCCAGCTGAGCTCGCGGGGGAGGAGGCAGCCTGGCAGGATGGCTTTGGGAGCCCTGTGGTGCCCCGGAGGGATAATATGTCTGCACTGCACTGTGATGGGCAGAGCAGCGTATCCAGACAGGCTCTGTAGCTGGGACATGCCAGGACCCAGCCCTGCCCTTGCATTTCCCATCCTGCGCAGGGCTTATGGCTCCTGCTAGTAGCTGCCTTTCACACAGGGGAGTCCCTCGCACCCCAGCTTTATTTCCCCGGCGGCCTCCACCCTCACCTGAAGTCCCTGGGCCAGATCCTACGTCTCGATTCTTCTCCTAGAGCTCCCAGTTCCCTGCCCTGTCCACTCCAGAGCCTTCCAGGTCCATGCTACAACCCCAGCTCCTTGTTTCCTCATACCACCCCTCCTTCCAACCTCTTTCCTTATCCAAGTCTCCTTGGGCCGTCTCAGCCCACCCTTCCTGCTGCTCGGAGTCCCCCAGCCCTGCTGCTGGGCACAGAGTCCCTTTCTCCAGGACACCTCTCCGCTGGTAAAATCTCTTGGCAAACAGCATCCAGATGTGGACTGGGAGCAGCCTCTGAGACCTTCCCACCAGTTCTGTGCCTGGGAATGGTCCCTGGGGAGCGTGACGGATGTACCACCCCAAATTCAGGCCAGGGGCTGTTCTGGCAGTATGTCATTACACATGATCACATTCCTGTACCCAGCAGCATCCCAGGAAGCTGCTTAATTTAGTACTATAGATGTGTCCTCTGGGACCAGGCACACTGTGAGATGCAGCACTCCAAAGATGCTCCTAAAGGGGAACCTCTTGCCATATTTCCCTGATCCTAGAACGTGAACACCCTTTTGACCCCCATGCTCAACCAGAGCAGACACAGAGCTGGTCAGTATTTTTTCTGAAGGAGCTGAAAGGATCATAGAATCATAGGGTTGGCAGGGACCTCTGGAGATCGTCTAGTCCAACCCCCTGTCAGAGCAGGGTCACCTAGAGCAGGTTGCACAGGAACGCATCTAGGCGGCTTTGGAATGTCTCCAGAAGGCTGTCCATAACGTCACTAGCAGAGAAAGCTCTGCAGCAGCTTTTCGACCCTCCTCTAAATGTAAGAACCAACACATCTTCGACTCACTGTGACACAAGGGGCACTGACGCTGCTCCCTGCGGAGGCGTGCCATGGGAATTATAAACACAGCTGCTTTCATTAGGCACATTATTCACCCGCTGGCTCACTCTAAACCCATCTGTTGGACTGATGGTGTCTCAGGAACGTAATGGAGAAAATATTGAAATGTTTTTTCATTGCACTGCCTCACCTAGATATTACGTGCTGCACCACTCCGTTGCACAACTGGATGTCTGAAAAAGGGGAGCCTGAAAAAATTACTGTACGTAAGCCTTAGAAAGAGGACAAAAGTCAGGGGAAATTATAAGAAATCAATAAATCAATGAGCAATCTAGTGAAGATGTACCAGGGTCTGTGCCTCTTCTTGCCTCACAACATTAAAGAGCCACTTAACAGAGCTCGAAGACATGAAATTGAAAATGGATTTGTGTTCCTTCTCAGTGCAAAATATGAGTGAAAATTCTTTACAGAAAGTTTGATTAGAAGGACCACGGGATTACCCTAACACTAATCATTTCTGCTTCCTGGAGCAAAGCAGTGTCCTTCACCATTACTTGCTCCTAAACCATATCTTCAAAACATCCATCTGCTTTACACCCAGAGACTGTGTAGCTCTATCCAGCTGGACGTTAGTAGTAATGTTTTGGCTATGTATTCACCTAGTGTATTAAAAATCTCCTCTGAACACACCTTTCCCTGTTAACCAGAGTTTTCCCTCCTTTCCTTCCTCCTGCTCAGGAGAGTTTCCCACTTGCCTTCACATTCTTAGGCTTGTTTGTGGCCATGTGTCTGGACAGCCCTGGGGAAGGGCCCATCTTCATTGACATCATCCTAAAAAGTAGCTGAAACGATGTCAAGTTTGTTAAAAACAGGCATGCATGGGAGAGGGTGTTGTAATTGCACCTCCACGCATCCTCGAAGGCCACCACCATCACGTGCCGGCTGGCAGCCCAACAACGCCGAGTGCCATTGCAGCCACGCTGCAGGGGCACTGGCTCTGGGACGGTGCTGGGGGTGGCGGGGAGGGACCCACTGGCACCGTGATGGTACCCTAGGGGACATGGCAGGGACCTTGGGTAGGTGGCAGTGAATGGGGAGCATGGAGTGGTGGCCCTGGAACATGGTGGCAGCCTGAGGCAGCCTGAGATACAGGGAGGCTCAGGGGGACACGCAGGGCTTTGAGGTGCATGAGGTAACCCGTGAACGTGGCAGGGCCACGAGGTACACCAGGGGACGTGGGGACACAGCACGGCCCTGAGAGATGTGGGGTCACCTGGGAACAAGGCAGGGCCCTGTGGCACACGAGGACACGGCGGGGCGGTGAGGCACATGGGGACACGGCTCAGCCCGGAGCACACAGGGACATGGCGGGGCCCTGAGGTGTGTGAGGTAACCTGGGAATGTGGCAGGGCCATGAGGTACGCCAGGGGACATGGGGACACAGCACCGCCCTGAGGCACGTGGGGTCACCTGGGAACATGGTGGGGCCCTGTGGTACCTGGGGGACGCAAGAATGTGACAGCCCTGAGCACAGAGGGACATGGCGGGGCCCTAGGGCATGTGGGGGGCACAGCCCCGAGGCACACGGGGAACTTGGGGACATGGCGGGGCCCTGAGGCACACAGAGACATAGTGCCCTGAGGCACACAGGGGACATGGCGGGGCTCTGAGTCACACAGGGACATAGCAGTGCTCTGAGGCACATGGGGGGCACAGTAGGGCCCTGAGGCACACGGGCACATAGCAATGCCCTGAAGCACACGAGGGACACAGGTACATGACTCAGCCCTGATCACAGAGGGACACCGCAGCGCCCTGAGGCACACAGGGGACATGGAGAGGCCCTGAGGCACACCGGGGACACGGCGCTGGCGCTGGCAC